>VUOU01000008.1:36315-81039 GCA_025436335.1 Bursaphelenchus mucronatus
GGGCAAGAAGGAAAAGAACGCGCACAGTGCGGAGAGCAAAAGAAAGAGGGGGAGATTGCACGGTGCGGAGAGGGAAAAATGAAGGGAGATTTGCACGGTGCGGCAAGGAAAGGGGCGCGACAAAGGAGAAGAGATTGCACGGTGCGGAGAGCAAAACAAAGAGGGGGAGATTTGCACGGTGCGGTAAGGAAAGGGGCGCGACAAAGGAGAAGAGATTGCACGGTGCGGAGAGCAAAACGAGAGCGACAAAGGAGAAGAGATTGCACAGTGCGGAGAAAAAAGTGGGAGCGACAAAAAAAGCGGCTGCACGGTGCGAAACAACAGAGACTGCACAGTGCGGTGAGGAAAGAGGCGCGACAAGGAAAGGAGGAGAGACTGCACAGTGCGGAGAGCAAAACGAGAGCGACAAAGGAGAAGAGATTGCACAGTGCGGCGAAAAAATGGGAGCGAAAAAAAGCGGCTGCACGGTGCGAAAGAAATAGAGACTGCACGGTGCAATGAGCAAATGGAAGGAAACAGACTGCACAGTGCGAACGAGAGAGCCCCATTGCACGGTGCGGCGAATTTTTTGGCAAAATTTGTTTTGATGTCGTGGCTCCGCCCATTTTTTTTATAAGATGGGGTGGAGTATAAATAGACCAAAAAATATTCGAAAACAAAGCCCACAACGGGACTCTTAAAGGCAGTACAAGCTGTTTGAAGAAACTTTGGTCGCCCGACATTATCTACTGAAAATGCAAGACAAAGGCCTCAGAATTCGCCCCGATTTTGATACCGACGTGCTCTGGAAACCACCAGTGGGTAAGTCAATATAGGCTATACTAGCTAGCACGTCCGGAAAGTCGCTGGAGTGATTTTTGACGCTTGCACTGTGCAAAATCCGAGCGAAGCCGAAAAAAGCCAATTGCACGGTGCAAAAAGCATGGAAATTGCACAGTGCAAAGGGAACTTTTGTTTTCGCACAGTGCATGTCGCGGAAATCACTCCAGCGGCTTTACGGACGGACAATAAAAACTGATGTCGGGATTTTATGGAGTTTTTCCGTATTTTTTTTGATTTTTTCTTTATTTTAAAATGAGATTTTGTAAAGCGAAAATTTTGGAGGTAAATTTCGAAATTTTTGGATTTTTTTGCCAAAAGTTCAATAAAAAAATTTAAAGAATCAAAAAAAAATACTACCACGCCGATTCAAAAGTCCCGTAGACTTTTTCTCGCACCGCACAGTGCATTTTTTCTTTTTTTGCACAGTGCGCGCGCCTTTTGAAGCATTTTGCACTGTGCGAACCTGAAAAATGCCGTTAGCACCGTGCAAAGCTCCCGTAGCGACAGAGCCGAAAAAAGATTGCGCCGCGGCGATATTTCGATAGCACAGTGCAAAGGGTCAAAATGCACTGTGAAAAATTTGGACTGTGCGGCGCGACAAAAGGTGTACGGGACTTTGAAAAAGCGGTAGTTTTGTGAAAGATTTATTTCCTTACTGCACAGTGCAGTTCAACAAAATCTTTTTTGCACTGTGCATCCGAAAAAGAACAATGTTTTTTGAACTGCACAGTGCAGTCTCTAATTTAAAAAAAAAATCCAAAAAAAAATTTTTTTTTTATTTTTTTTTATTTTCAGCCCGCGTCCGCACCATCAGCGTGGATTCCACGGCCAGCGACGCGGCCGACTCTCCGACCGCGTCGAGCACGGGACGTCGGTTTTCTTTCACCGAAATGTTCACCGGCCCCTTTCATCGTCGCACCTCGCTCTCCGAATCCGAGGGCAGCACGCAGCGCAAGTCCTCGATCACCGAGAACGTCGACTTCAAGGAGTTTATGAAGCGCCAGAAGAGGATTCTGGAGGAGCAATGAGCAGGAGGATGGTGCATATAATCGACGTGTATATATTTATGTAATTTTGCAGAATTTTGATAGTGGAATCTGGGGATAAACCAAATTTATGACCAAAAATGGGTTTTTTTTCGATTTTTTTCGATTTTTCGGATTTTTAGATCGTCAAAAAATTATTTTTGGGATTTTTTAATTCAAAAATATTTTTTTTATTTACATTTTCACAAAGTGCATGGACATTTTGTCGTTTTCCGCACCGTGCACAAAAACGCCCATTTTGCACTGTGCAATTCCCTTTTTTGGGTTTCGCACGGTGCAAGCTTTTTTCAACTATGTCGCTGCGACCTTTGCACAGTGCAACAAGCCTTTTTTTCGAGGTATGCACTGTGCGAAAAGGCTGAACTTCACTGTGCGGTGGCGACCTCCATTTTTGCACTGTGCATTCCACTTTTTTGGTTTTTGCACTGTGCATTGAGTATCGCTGCGACATAAGGAAGTTGCAACCATGTCGCTGCGTCGGCGCCAGCAATTTGCACGGTGCAACCGGCATTTTTGAGGTTTGCACAGTGCAAAAAGGCTGAATGAACTTCACTGTGCGGTGGCGACAAGCGTGGGAAAATTGCTAATGTGCACTGTGCAATCAATGCGACAAATGTCCATGCACTTTATGCACTGTGCGAAAACACAAAAGTTCGCTTTGCACTGTGCAAATTTTTGCTTTTCGCACCGTGCAACTTTATGAAGATACCAATGTCTTCCAGATTCCGCCAAATTACGGTAGTTCTCTCTTTACAGTCTATTTGTTAAAAAAATGTCAAATATTTCTGTAAACTCATCTTTAGTCTATTTGAACTTCAAAAAATCATTTTTTTCAAGTCGTAACCTCTTAAAAATATTTTACAATCCATGGTTACTTGTACATTACAACCGAATATCCGAACGTTCCGCAAAAATAAACTAAATTGCTTCGTCAACATGTTGATCACTGAGATTTTTATAGACCTGCTTGGGAGACGAATACAGTAGGATGGGAAAAAGGTGGGGGAAAACAAATGAATAGACCATAATGTAACTTTACACTCACTTTTTCATCTTTTTTATCTCAGTATTTTATTGTTTGTGTTTGAGAGATTTATGTATCGCCAAAAAAAGGAGGTATATTTCTACCATAGATGGTAATGTTTCCACAAAAAATTAATTTTCCGCATGAAATTGGCAAAGATATGGCCAAAAAGTGTTTTTCTCTCTAGCCGCACTCCGCATTTCGCGTACTCTCTCGGCCTCGTTCCTGCAAAGCGAGAGCTAAGATTTTGAGCAAAATTTTGAGAAAATCGGAGAGTCGTTCTAGCAACACTCCCCTAATTTGTTTTTGTCACGGTAAGTACTTGTAGTCTGTTTATCAAGTCGCTGGAGTGAATTCCGCGACATGCACTGTGCGAAAACAAAAGTTCCCTTTGCACTGTGCAATTTTTTGCTTTTTGCACCGTGCAATAGGCTTTTTTCGGCTGTCGCTCGCACCCTCACCCTTTTTTTGCACAGTGCATGTCGCTGAAATCACTCCAGCGACTTTGCGAACGGATTAGTATTTTGATTTATTAAAATTTTTACCGTAAAAGTGCGATTAAACTGCCTTAGGAAGCAAAATTTGCCCTGTTTTTTATTCGATTGTTTTTCAAAGCCCTTTTCTGGCTCTAAATTTGGTTGTGGACCCAGCTTCCCATCCAAGTCATGTGGCCAAAAAGGAAAACAACTCGCGTTCTTCGCTTCCTTTCCACGGACAGCCAAGAATATTGAATGTCTCATTAAAAACATGTGAAAATATCAGCACTAAAATTGGAAAAACTATTTTTAATTGCACAGAAAATACAAAATTCGTATTTTTAATCTATTTTTAGCGATTTTTTGGTCGAAAAATCTTATTTAATTTACAAGAAAAGAACTGCAAGTGCGACACTCGGATTTTCTTTAAATTTTGCACACATGTCAGACATAGGCCACATATCAACTCCTAAAATATTTTAACTCGCGCTTTGCAACAAGAGCCGAGATATTCAACAATCTTTGTGGCCGAGAGAGGACGCGAAATGCGGAAAGCAGGAGAGAAAAACACGTTTTGGCGATATCTTTGCCAGTTTCGTGCGGAAAAAAATGATTTTTTGTGGAAACATTACCCTCTATGGTAGAAATAGCCATGAAAGTTTTCATACCAAAATTCGCTAAAAAATGTCACATTTTTGCCAATTTGCAATCTAAAAATCTCGGTCGTTTCTGCAAAGCGCGAGCTAGAAGTCTCGCATAAGTTTTAAAAAAAAATACTAAATTTGTCTCCAAGTTTCATCAAAATCTGAGCGTCGCACCTGGGAGTACTTCCACTGTCAGTACTAGTCGTCCGTAAAGTCGCTGGAGTGATTTGGGCGACATGCACTGTGCGAAAACAAAAGTTCCCTTTGCACTGTGCAATTGCCATGCTTTTTGCACGGTGCAATAGGCTTTTTTCGGCTGTCGCCCGCACCCTGACCTTTTTTGCATAGTGCAAACGCCAAAAATCACTCCAGCGATTTTACGGCCGGGCTTGTAAAAGCTCGCTATTTTTGCCTCAGCTGTCCCTCGGATCTCAGAGATCTCTCCCGTCACAATTTTTAATGATTGGCGGCGTGACAAATGGCTGTTTTCAGCTCGGCCGGGGTCATTCGGAGGAAGGGTAGAGAAAAGTAACGAAGGATCTTGATTTTGCAGGAAAAATGAATGGAAAACAATTCAAACTACAGTAATCAAAAGCAATTTTTGTGTCGGTAAATTTCTCAGATATTTCGACTTTGAAAATTTGATAAAGCTTACAGGGGAAGTACTCCAAGTGCGACGCTCCGAATTTTGATAAAACTTGAGGAGAAATTTAGTATTAATTTTTCAAAGACATATGCGACACTCCTAGCTCGCGCTTTTCAGAAACGACCGAGATTTTTAGATCAAAAATTGGCAAAAATTCGACATTTTTTTGCAAATTTTGGTACGAAATGTTTCATGCCTATTTCTACCATAGAGGGTAATGTTTCCACAAAAAATCATTTTTTTCCGCACGAAACTGGCAAAGATATCGCCAAAAAGTGTTTTTCTCTCTCGCTCTCCGCGTTTTTCGTACTCTCTCGGCCGCAAAGACCGTTGAATATCTCGGCTCTGCCTGCACATGGCAAGCTCAAACTTTCAGAGATAGATATGTGGCCCAGCTAAGAAATGTAGGCCAAATTTGAAGGCAATCCAAGCCTTGACCCCCGAGATATCTTCGATATTATACTTGGGTCTCTTTTGTCATCTATTACAACTAAAGATGTTTCATTTTCCCCATTCGAAAACGTGTTTGGTGTATCAACGTCGTTACTTTTCATCGGCCAATCAATCTACAGCTTCATTATCATCAAATCTTTTTCTTTACAGCCCTTTCATAATATAATGTTTGGTGTAAAGGTTGTTTTCGCAACGACTAGAACTATATTTGCGATCTGCGACGAAAAACGTTCTTATCAGTTGTGCAAACGGCCTTGCAAACACGCGGTTTCCATTAATTTTCGAATGAGCGATAAGATTAGAGGGTAGTCGATAAGAGAAACAAAATGAACAACAAGTTTGAGGAAATTGAAAAATAAAAAAAAAATACAAATGGTAGTCCATCAAACAGTTGACGAGTTGATAAGACAATGGCTGATTCTCAATTTACATTGCGGCGATCAGACAAAAAACGATCGAAAATGCGTTTTGAAAAGCTCAAAAGGTATCAAAAAGTATCCAAATGGGAAAAAATTTGATTTTTCGTCGAATTACAAATTTTTTTTTCAAAATATGTTTACAGTACCCAAACATTCCGTTTACAGTACTCTCAACACCCTCCTACTGCAAATGGACAGTAAATCCTAAGGTTGTGCCGCCCGTCAAATTGACGGTTTGCCACGGTCAAATTGCCGTCATTTTCGTCAGGTCAAATTGCGCTGTCATTTTGATGGTCAAATTGAATTTTTTTTGGGAAATTTTTTAGAATTTTGGCAAAAAATTTTGACGCCAAAAATTTTTGGAATTTACTGCAAGAAGCCTCCAGATTCACTGACTCAAATTATCAATGAAAATTTCGATGACAGCGGGAACGAGGACGACGATGATCCGACAATGGGTCTACAAACTCCTTTTGTTGTTAAATATAAGCTGTTGTTTTAATTTTTACATGGGCTTAAACATGTTTGAAGCCATTATACTACCATGAACAATGTTTTTTGTGATTGGACAGCTTCAAACCGAAAAGACGGCAATTTAACACAATTTGGCGTCATTTTGACAAAACAGACAGCAACATGATAAAAATGACAGCAACTTGACGAAAATGACAGCAATTTGACAAAAATGATTGCAATTGACAAAAATGACAGCAATATGACAAAATGACAGCAATTTGACGAAAATGACAGCAATTTGACGAAAATGACAGCAACTTGACAAAAATGACAGCAACTTGACGAAAATGACAGCAATTTAACAAAAATGACAGCAATGTGACAAAATGACAGCAATTTGACGAAAATGACAGCAACTTGACAAAAATGACAGCAACTTGATAAAAATGACAACAATTTGACGAAAATGACACCAATTTGACAAAAATGACAGCAATTTAACAAAAATGACAGCAACTTGACAAAAATGACAGCAACTTGACGTCATTTTGAAAAATTCTGTCAAAATCACAACCCTAGTAAATCCACTATTATTTTTGCAATTTTTGGGCTTAAAAGTGCTTTTATGACCAACTGTTTATCTAATCCCAAAAAAAGTGTTTAACGAGCCTGTTTGCTCCCTTTTTTTTTCTTCCCCCTTGGTTCCCGAGGCACGTGGCGCTCACATTTTCCCAATGAGACAGCGACTTTTGAACCGTTACAATCTGCTTCCTCTTGCTTTGGGAAAAAAAAGTTCGCCAATCGAAGGGAAAATTACAATTTGGAAAGATTACAGTCGAATTGGAAATTAATTACGAAAATAAAGCGACAAAAGTACTGTAGAAAGAAGTTTTTGGACAAAAATAAATGTCAAACATGCCGTTGGCACTGTGCAAAGCGCCGACGCAGCGACGAAGTTGAAAAAAGCTTACGTCGCGGCGATATTTCGATTGCACAGTGCAAAAGGGAATGAAAAAAATTAATTTCAAAAAAAATTAAAAAATTTAAAAAATTTTTCGACGAAATATTTTTTTGAAGCTATCAAGTCGATTACTACTCCATCCGAAAAGTCGCTGGAGTGATTTCCGCGACATGCACTGTGCAAAAACAAAAGTTCGCTTTGCACAGTGCAAATTTTCGCTTTTCGCACCGTGCAATAGTCTTCTTTTCGGCTGTCGCTCGCACTCTGACGTTTTTCGCACAGTGCAAACACCAAAAATCACTCCAGCGACTTTCCGAATGGCCAATATATGCACCATTCTCGATTTTATTGCTCCTCCGGTCAGATGCATTGTGAAAAATGTGCACTGTGCGGAATTTTTTGAGGTTCGCACAGTGCAAAATGCTCCAAAAATGCGCGCGCACCGTGCAAAAAAAGGGAAAATGCACTGTGCGGCGCGACAAAAAGTCTATTCGACTTTTTTAAAAGCGTCGTATCATATACCTGATATACCTCTAAACAATTTTTTCGATTTGTTTGTAAAAATATGTTATTTTTTCGAAATTTCCAGACCCTGTGACCTTTTCTGAATTCCAAATTCCCTCCAAAAAACATTGGATTTCCATTTTTTTGTCTCCATAAGATTTCATTTTCTCTCCAATGTTGTTTACGTCCGAAAAGACCTCGTGTTTCCTTTTTTCTATCGCTTCATTTGCAAAAAGAACAGAAGGACCGTTATAAAAAATCGGAAAAAAAGTTTGTTTTGCACTTTTCGAAGGGAAAATAATACATTTTGAAACATGTTGTAACAATTTAAGGCATGACAACTCGGCGCAAAAAGTCCAGAGAGTTTATCGCGCACCCAAAAAATGATCTGTCGCTGGAAAAAATGGGAATCGCGCGCAACGTAAGGCAAATAAACGCAAAATTCACCGTGCAAAATAATGTTTTTGGGGTCAAAATGCACTGTGCAAAGGGTTTTCGAATCGCACAGTGCAAATTCTCAAAAACCCGCACAGTGCACATTTTTAAGGCGTTTGCGCCGAGTACTACGCTTTTTGAAAAGTCCCGCAGAGTTTTTTGCCGCGCCGCACAGTGCACATTTTTCACAGTGCATTTGACCTTTTGCACTGTGCAATCGAAATATCGCCGCGACGTAAGATTTTTTCAACTATGTCGCCACGGGAGGTTTGCACGGTGCAAACGGCATTTTTGAGGTTCGCACAGTGCGGCGCGACAAAAAGTCTACGGGACTTTTGAAAGGTAGCATGTAGTCCGTCTGTGAAGTCGCTGGATAGGATTTCCGCGACATGCACTGCGCGAAACCAAAAGTTCCCTTTGCACCGTGCAATTTTTTGCACCGCGCATAGACTTTTTTCGGCTGTCGCTCGCACTCTGGCCTTTTTTACACAGTGCATGTCGTCTAAATCACTCTAGCGACTTTGCGAACGGACTAGTAGCCCTCTTTCCGAATGATTTCCAGTCCGACGCACAGCTTTATTCAAATTTTGACTACAGACAGGACCAAATTCACCGCAACCTTTCATTTGGGGCAGATCGGCTATTTGACTATGAAGCCTAAACATAGCTAGCCAAAAAATTAGAACGGGTGTTAAGCATCTAAGCGACAGCTAAAATTTTTAAATCGCTAACCAAAAACCTGGATTGGCTAGCCAAAGTGTCGATATGATTTTAAAACTCCAAAAAGTCAGTTAGATGCTTAACGCCTTTTAGGCTTCAGAGGCAAATAGCCGATCTGCCCCAAATGGAATCTGCCCCAAATGAAAGGTTGCGGTGAATTTGGTCTTGCCTGTAGTCAAAATTTGAATAAATCTGAGCCTTGGACTGGAAATCAGTCGGTAAGAGGGCTACCAGCCCGCTCGCAAAGTCGCTAGAGTGATTTAGACGACATGCACTGTGTAAAAAAGGCCAGAGAGCGAGCGACAGCCGAAAAAAGTCTATTGCACGGTGCAAAGGGAACTTTTTGTTTCGCGCAGTGCATGTCGCGCAAATCACTTCTATTCAGCGACTTCATAGACGGACTACATGCTACCTTTCAAAAGTCCCGTAGACTTTTTGTCGCGCCGCACTGTGCATTTTTCCTCTTTTTGCACAGTGCGCGCGCCTTTTTGAAGCATTTTGCACTGTGCGAACCTCAAAAATGCCGTTTGCACCGTGCAAACCTCCCGTAGCAACATAGTTGAAAAAAGCTTCCCCAAATTAAGGGTAGCCAAAATCACAGTCTGTCGGGAAAGTAATAAGCACAATGTCGCTGAGCCAATCGATTTTTTTATTCTCCAAGTGTTCTTACTGTAACATAACTCCAATCCTATTGCAAAGATCGCGGACTGTTTAAAAAAATCGATATAAATAATAATTTTAATAGGTTACAAAAAGACATTCATTCAAACACTTCGCACTCTTCCTTCAAAACACTTCCCGACCAAAACAAACGACTTCTCAACAACTACGGTAGTTAAATTTAGACCAATTTTCAGTCGTTGTAAACAATAAAATAAAATAAAATAAAAAGTGTTGTTTGGGGAGCGAAAACAAAATTAGAATCTATTTTCGCTTTAATACAACGGATATTTTTGCAGATTACATCAAAATAAACAGATTAGATGCAAGTGTAATATGCGAAAAGGCTAAATGACGGGAGAAAAGTGAAAATTAATAAAATTTGCGGTAAAAACATTGCGAAACAATTTCAAAATCTTCAATTTCAATTAAAAAAAACTTTTTTTTCTACTGCGCTGAGCGTCGGACTTGGGACACTTCCGGGCTACCCTTCATTTGGGGCGGACCCATTTTCAGTGGTCGATATAGCCAGAATCTGAGTTCTTCATAGCCAGAAAGTGCTTATAATTGTAAAACGTCGTTATCCAAACGGTCAAAGTTGGTTACGGACGCCTTGAATCGCTAGCGAAATCGTTGCAAGTAAGGGCGGTTTTAAGCTAAGGTAGACGGCTGGAACGGTTGCCAAGCCGTCTTAGTGTCTTCAAAATGAGTAGGAATGGCAGCCATTCGGTATATAACACTATCTGCGAGATAAAGACAGCAGTCAGGACTCCTCAAAGTTCTGCAACGCTTTGGGCTGCTATTCCAACGCTTTTTCGAGCAATGCAGGCCAATTGATTACTGTTGTAACCGTTGGTTAAGCGGTCTAAGACATTTGAAAGGCATTCTAGATCATTTTCTATCAATTTAAACCCGTCTAACACCAGCTACAGAAATTCGGTCTGCCCCAAATGAAAGGTTGCGTACTTCTCTTGTATAATATAATATTTAATTGTCCCATTTTTTGACCTAATGACGAAAACTTCTCCATCACATGTCGTAGGTAACAAGATTGATCCCAAGATTTTTTTTCGACAGTTATTTTTATTTCAAACATGCTCTGCTTTGACGTGCAAGTTGGGCCAAAACAAGACTCTAAAAATACTTTTTCCGTTTCTAAAAATTCTCCTCTTTATCCAATTTTTCGTGCAGAAAAGAAATTCGTAGGCCCAAAGAGATGGGGCTTTTTGAAGCCGAAAAACAAGAGTACTTTGGTCTAGAATAATTTGTTGGCGACAGAGATCATTTTTTTTTTGAAATTTGAATATTTTTAAAAAATTTTGAAGCTGATATTGATGAAACTTCGCTAAAATTAAAATAAAAACTTTTCAAGGCATATGCGAGAGATTTAATCCGCGTTTTGCAGAAACGACCGAGATTTTTAGATCGAAAGTTGGCGAAAATGTGACACATTTTTGCAAATTTTGGCACAAAAAGTTCTGTGTCCATTCGAACGTAGGGGTAATATCTCGGTTGCGTCTGCAAAGCGTGAGCTAAACTTCTCAGTAACTAAAATGTCAGCCATGCCCGATGTGTGCGCAAAATTTTTAAAGAAAATCTGGGCGTCGCAGATCGAAAGTTGGCGAAAATGTGTATGAAAAGTGTCATGTCTATTTCTACCATAGAGGGTAATGTTTCCACAAAAAATAACTTCTTTCCGCGCAAAACTATCAAAGATACGGCCAAAAAGTGTTTTCCTCCGTGACCGCTCTCCGCATTTCGCGTGCTCTCTCTGCCACAACGATCATTGAATATCTCGGCTCTCCCTGTAAAGCGCGAGCTAAAATTTCCAACGATTGATATGTAGCACATGTCTGACATGTGTGCAAAATTTAAAGAAAATCTGAGCGTCGCACTTGGGGTACATCCTTTTGAGATTTTTTGATGAAGATTTGACAAAAATTTGGAATTTTTTTGCGAATTTTAAAAAATGACTACTAAATTTGCCAAAAAATCGATCCTTTTCTCGCAAAATTCGAAGAGACTTTAGAGAAAAACGTTTTTCTCTGACCGACTCTCCTCATTCTCCAAATTCTCTCCTAAAATCGTTCGATATTTCAGCCGCCCTTGCGAAACACTACCTAACATTTTCACAGATCAATACGTATCCTCTAACGAACATTCACTCCAAATTTCAAAAAAATCGAACTAGCCTAACCTGTCATAATGACCTATTTTTTGCATCCATCCCCATTTTCGTTGAACAAGGTCAAAATCCACTGAAAGAATAGCGAATACCTTTCGTAAACCATTGATGAGCCCTTGCTCAAGACCTTCTAGTTTTCGCAATCGCTTTACAAACAAACTGTAGACCAAAAATAAGTCACAAAACAAGAGAAAATTGAGAAAAAAGCCATAAATTCTCTTGGAGTAGTTATTTTTGCAGCGAAAATTTGAAAAAACAAGATAAAAGATGCACAAAACATTTGAGGTTTGTCAAAACACTTCAAAAACCTACTTAAAACGACCCGTTTATTCGACTTTTTCAGCTCAAAGTCTAGTATAATATAAAAATTGATAAAACATTAGGATAAAACTGGTTGCAACGTTTCAAAATGAGTTATAAAAATTGGTGAAAGCTGTGAAATTCAATAAATAATAATTAAATTGTTAAAAAATTGTAAAAAATAATCAAAATTGCCGTTTTTCAAACAAAAATAATAAATGCAATTGAAAAAAAATCAAAATTCGACATGTTTCTTGTATACTAAATGAATTGGTTCGTCCGGATCCAACTGCCTGAGGCGGGTTTTGCGGATAAAAACGACCGAATAATCGCGGCCCATCAATTCGTCGTTACAGAAGATGTCAAACTCATTGTAATGTGAGATATCGCCGTCGTAGAGGTAGTAGGAGATCAGCCGTTTCAGCGAGGTAATTGTGGCAAGAGCTAGAAACAATGTGTCATCAAAATGTTCGGACATTAACCTACGAGATAAAGCTATTATAATATGTTTTAATTTTGGTGAATCGTCGGCCGGTGTGAGACAAACCGCATCCTTATCGCCTAGTCTGTTATGTGCTAGATGTGTTTCAGCCTCTTCGCAACATACTCCGTTGCTTTTCGGTGGCACAACTCCATTTTCGTACTCTAAACATCAGACGTCAAAGAAGGTCAAGTATAACATACCCTGTTCGTCCTTTTTGAGAACATGATCGCTCTCTTCCTCGTCTTCGCCGTCAATGATCCCCAGACGTTTTCGTTCTTCGTAAAAGAGCTTTCTTCGCTTTTGTTCGGCTTCCAGAAGACCTGGGACAAGTTTATAGACAATTTCTTGTAAAGTTCGGTCGTAGGTGACGTAATGAGTAGGGTGAGATTGATGAATGACAAAGTGGCACTTCGGGCAGTCTTTATTATCTAAAATGAAAGCAATTAGAAGAAAAAAGGACAAAAAAATGATCAAAATGGCGACAATCCACCATGGCTAATATTTTAGGTAAAACGCGGTGAATTCTTATAAAGTTCTTGCATTTTTTTTATGAAGAGGTTCTCAAACCCTAGCCTAACGCACAGAGAGGCTTATTTTATCTATTGAACCCATCAAACATCAAAGAAATTAGCTAAAAAAATGGCACATCAATCATGGATAATATTTTAATGTAAAACGCCCCGATCTCCTCAAATCTTCTCGCAGTTTTGTGCTGAAAATATCTTCAAACTCAAAAATAATCGGTGAGAAAACATATACTATCTCACTACTTCATTAGACGTCAAAAGATACCAAGAAATTAGACAACCCAACAAGACTCAACCATGAATCATATTATGGCCAAAATCTCGTCAATTTCTCAAAATTCCTCCGAAGTTATTCAATAAAAAGCTTTCTAAATTCAAGAAGAATAAATGGAAAACATCTTACCTTCGAAGTAAATCAATAAACAACTCTTGCAGAACGAATGAAGACAATCCATGATGGTGATGGCATCTATAAGATAACCCTCGCACAAACCGCACGTCAAGTTCGGATTTAACAGTCTCAACTTGACCATGTAGCCATGTTTCCCGTCCTGAATGTGATCCGGCGTTGCTGGCAGTTTACTCGAGCCAGAACCGTCTTCTTCCCTCTCCGCCTTGACTTTTTTCGACTTTGGCGGCCTTTTAACCGAATTATTGAGGGATTTCATGGCTGAAAAGATGGAATTAACATTCAAAGTTCAAGAGCAAAGGTCTGCGAAATTTTACAGCACAAAAGCGAGGAGGGTTTCCTTATTTTAGAGGGGAAATTGAGAAAAAATTGAGAAAATTCACGGAAAAATTAGACTTGAGGCGGAATGCCAAAATTGCTGAAAATCAGGGAAGTCGAGGGAGGAGTTGTTCGAAATAGATATTCTAGTTTCTACAGTACTCTAAACCGTCTACCAACTGCATTCTCAATCAAATTACACTCCGAATTTGTATAATATTCAGCAATTTTATCTAAAACATCATTTTGATCCGCAAAATTTTGGGTTTCCCTCGAGAAACTGTAATTTTCTAATGTAAAATGATGGAAACTGTAAACTTTAGGCAGTAACGAACCTCTATTCCTATTTTCCATTCAGATATTGATTTGTTTTTCGACGATCAATCCGATTTTTGGGGGAAAACTTGACATCTCGGCCGTTTTGATGGGTTTGACGAGTTTGCGGCCGCGAATTGTGATTTCTCCGGCCCTCAGGTGCGGATTGCATTTCACTTTATTTACGGTCGATCCTGGTTTGCTTGAGAATTCGGGTTGATGACCAATTCGGCTCATCGGTTGAAAAGTTCCGGTAAGTTTTTCAATTTAGCCGACAGCTATCTAAAACAATATAAAAAAACTAATTTTCCGGAGTTCGAATGCATTGCAAGCCCTGTAAATGATGCCCTTCTGAAGTTTCGAGGTCTTTCTTTACATGTCCGTCTCAGAATTCATTATAATTAAAAAAATTCCGAGAGTTTCGAGGATTTTAATATCCGAAATGCCCTTCGGACTCTATGAATAGTCCCTTTTTGGAGTATTTCGAGTATTTGGGCTGTGTATTGTACGATTTTGGCGAACATTTGGCTAGATTTAGCCTGTTCAATGTACTGTCAACGATTTTGTAAGTCAAAAACAAATTTTTGAGCAATAAAAATAAAAAAAACTGATAAAAATTAGAAATTCGACCCACATTTTTCCTTCATGGGTTTGATCGCTAAAAAATGCCAGGAACTTGTCAAAAATGAGATATCAAATCACTCAAAACACTTGTTCCGCAGAGCCCCAGGCACTTTGCCTCCCAAGGACGGAAACGGCTCATAAACCCGATAATTGGTCGGATTTTTCTTACCTGGTTCATCATTCTAAAACCTAATTTGCTCGAGGCACAATGATCGGATTTGCCTCAAATTTCGCAAATCCACTTTACATAGGCTACGTTTCAATTTCTAAAAATTTTAGTGCATAAATTTCAGCGGGAACCGAGATATTCAACGATCGTTCGAGAGAGCACGGAAAATGAGGAGAGTGGGTCAGAGGAAAAACTTTTTTGGCTATATCTTTCCGAATATCGCAGGGAATAACTTGATTTTTTGTGGGAAGATTTGAATGGGCAATGCAAACAAAATGCCAATTTTTCATTCTGAAAATCGCAAAAAAATCATGATGTTTTCGAATTTTTTGATTATTCAGTAAAAACATTTAGTTAACTTCCGCAAAGCGCGATGTTTTTTGATGTATTTGACCTTGATTGCAATATTTTGCATTCGCTGATCAACTTGTCATAATCACTCATGTTTTTGTCTTTAAAAAAAAATTTTTTGAAATATTTTTTTTAAAAAATTTCTTTTGAGTCTCGCTTAACACTGACCAGCTGACGTCCTGAGGGTCTTTAGTTCGAAATAAGAAAAGTGAAAGAGAAACGTCTTCTCCAAGGTTTGTATATTCGAGGACCGACGAGGCAGATTCCTTTTTTGGATATATTAATATTCAAAATGTAATTTGTCTAACAAGTCTTAACGGGCAAAACAATTTTTTAATTGTTTTAACGGGCTACAGTCGAAATTTTACTCTTGCACTGTGCGTTTTGACAAAAAAATTTTTTGCACAGTGCGGACCGCAAAAAAGTTGTTCATTTCTCTGCACTGTGCACTCCAAATGAAGCCAATTTTATTGCAATTTCCAATTTTGATACTGCACTGTGCGAATATTCAAAAAAAAATCTTGCACGGTGCGATATGAAAAAGACCTTTTCACTGCACTGTGCTGCTCAGAAAATTTTTGTAACTGCACAGTGCAGCATGGCAAAAAATAGTTTTTGCACGGTGCGTGATTTTTTACAATGCACTGTGCGGTCCGCATATTTTTTTGCACTGCACAGTGCAAAAAGTCTTTTTGCACTGTGCAAACCTCAAAAATGCCATTTGCACGGAGCAAAATTATTCTCAAAGAGACATAGTTAAAAAAAGGTTGCGCCACGGCGATATTTTTATTGCACAGTGCAAAAAATTAAATGCACTGTGGAAAATTCGCACTGTACGGCGTGAAAAAAAGTCTACTGGATTTTTGAAAAAGCGTAGTAATATTTCGTTGAAAAATGTTTAAAACTAAGTTTTGCACAGTGCAAATGGCATTTTTGAGGTGCGCACAGTGCAAAATGTTTCAAAAAGGCGCGCGCACCGTGCAAAAAGAGGAAAAATGCACTGTGCAGCGTAAAAAAAGTCGCACTTTATGGAACTTTTTGTTGTGGGCCGCACAGTGCACATTTTTCACAGTGCATTTGACCTTTTGCACTGTGCAATCGAAATGTCGCCGCGGCGCACCCTTTTTTCAACCATGTCGCTGTGAGAATAATTTTGCACAATGCAAACGGCATTTTTGAGGTTCGCACAGTGCAAAATGCTCCAAAAATGCGCGCGCACCGTGCAAAAAGAGGAAAAATGCACTGTGCGGCGCAACAAAAAGTTTACGCACTTTCGCACAGTGCGGCATAAAAAAAGCGGCTGCACAGTTTTTTTTTGATTTGCACAGTGCGGTTCGATTTTCGTCGCAAGTTTTTTATGATGCGATAACTTTTTTTTCTTTCTTGCACTGTGCAGTGCAAAAAAATATGCGGACTGCACAGTGCATTGGAAAAAATCACGCACCGTGCAAAAGCTGTGCGGCGTGACAAAAAGTCTACGGGACTAAGGCGTAGTACCGCACTGTGCAAAAACAAAATTGTTTCGATTTTTTTGATTTAGACATTTTTCTCCAAGCAAAAACCTTTCCCATTTTTTACGCAATTTATCTTGGCCGAACGTTATTGGCAAAGGAAAAGCCAAAAAACTTTTTTCTGCTCGCGTCTTGATCAAGACCAAGAAAAAAATAATATCACGGCCACTTTTAATTTCTGTTTTTCTCCATTACTTTTTATTTCTTTCGGATTGTAAAGAGAGTCCAAACTCTGGAAGAGTCTGAATTTTTGGATTAATGAGGTTTTTCGAGGGTTTTCAAAATTTTTGAAATTAAAAAAAAAATTTTTTGAATTTCAAAATGAAAATTTTACTTACTAGTCCGTCCGTAATATCGCTGCAGTGATTTCCGCGACATGCACTGTGCAAAAAAAGTCAGGGTGCGAGCGACAGCCGAAAAAAGCCTATTGCACCGTGCAAAAAGCAAGAAATTGCACAGTGCAAAGGAAACTTTTGTTTTCCCACAGTGCATGTCGCAGAAACTTAAAGTTTTCTTTGCACTGTGCAATTCCTGCTTTTTGCACCGGCATTTTTGAGGTTTGCACTGTGCGAAAAGAGTGAAATTCACTGTGCGGCGGCGACAAGAGTGGGAAAAGTGCGAATGCACTGTGCAATCAATTCCACAAATGTCGATGCACTTTATGCACTGTGCGAAGACAAAAGTTCCTTTTGCACTGTGCAATTTCTGCTTTTTGCACCGTGAAATAGGCTTTTTTTTGGCTGTCGCTCGCACTCTGACTTTTTCGCACTGTGCAAACTCCAAAAGTCACTCCAGCCACTTTCCGGATGGACTAATATTTCAAATGTTTAGCACCATATTTTTACAAAAAATCAATTTGTTCCATGCAAAGCCGACTTCTAGCTCGCGCTTTGCAGAAACAAACAAGATTTTTTGATCGAAAATTGACACTTTTGCAAATTTTGGCATAAAACATGCCTATTTTAACCGTTAAGGGTAATGTTTTCGCAAAAAATCAATGTTTTCCGCACGAAACTGGCGAAGATATAGACAAAAACCCGCATTTTCTCTGACCCACTCTCCTCATTTTCCGTACTCTCTCAAAAGGTCGTTGAATATCTCGGTTCTCGCTAAAAATTGTGGACTATGATTTTTGGAGATCAAAATGTGGCCTATGCGAAGCAAATTTGCGAAATTTAAGGCAAATCCAATCATTGTGCCTCGAGCAAGTTAGGGTTTTAAGTAAGGAAAACCTTACTTTAAAAGATCGTTGAATATCTCGGCTGTCGCTGAATTTTAGATGGCCAAATTTTCAGGAGTTGATTTTTGGCCTATCTAGATTGGCTATGTCAAATTTGAAGCGAATCCGAGCATTTTGCCTAAGGGAATTTTAATTTTTTCCAAAAATTTTAATTTTTTTTTAAAATTTTGTTTGAAAATCGCCAAAATTAAAGACGTATTATACCTCCTGATTGTCATAAACGAAAAACTAACTATAATCACCCAAATAATTCACCTCAAATGACATCGAATTAGCCATTTAATCACTCCATTACCCACTCTAGCCTAAAACAACTGTCTTCTCCGGTTTCCCGACAATTTATCTCTCCAATAACTAATCCAAAGACAGACCAGGACCTTGAATTTTCATTTGTCATGGATTAGAGATCAAAGTTTTTCAAATTGTTTACCATTTTCTCCCCGATCTTCCGCAATTTCCTTTGAGTTGGCACCTTATTTTAGCCAACTTACGATCAACAACTGGAATGGTGGCGGGCTCGCGGGTCGGGCTGCACTTCCTGACCTCGGCGCTGCGCCTGTTGGAGCCCCGCGTCGATGATGACATTGTGGATCGAATGCACTACCTCTACACGTCGATATTGTTGTTGATGTTTGCACTGCTGGTGTCGGCCAAACAGTATGGTAAGAAAGTTCTTTATTTTGTTGTCCAAATCTTTGAGAACACTCACGTTGCGATGACTAAAAAAAATTTTGCACTATGCGGAAAATTTTTGCCGAAAATATTTCGCACTGTGCAAAAATTTTCATTTTTTTGCACTGTGCAATCCAACAAGTCGGAAGTTGCACTGTGCGGCAAGCATTTTCATTTTTTGGATTGCACAGTGCAATTTACTAAAATGTTTTTCGCACTGTGCAAAATGAAAATTCTGATTGCACTGTGCAGTTGGCAAATTTTCTTTGCACGGTGCATTTTGAAAACAAAAAAAATTTTGACTGCACGGTGCAATCAAAGAAAATGTGCTTGCACAGTGCAGTCCAACAAGTCTGAAGTTGCACTGTGCGGCAAGCATTTTCATTTTTTTCGATTCCGCAGTGCAATTTATTAAAATGTTTTTTGCACTGTGCAAAGCGAAAATTCTGATTGCACAGTGCAATCAATAAAAACATTTGCACTGTGCAGTTGGCAAATTTTCTTTGCACAGTGCATTTCAAAAAAAATTTTTGACTGCACAGTGCAATCAAAGAAGAAGTGTTTGCACAGTGCGAGGACATTTCTGTTTTGCTTCAAACTGCACGGTGCAAAAGGATTCTCTTTTGCGAGAATTTTGCACTGTGCAGGTATCAAAATTTTTGACTGCACTGTGCATCAAACAATGTGAAAAATTTCCGCACTGTGCGGAAGTTAAAAACCGCATTGTGTGAAATAAAAAATGGCATTGTGCAGAATTTAAAATCGGACTTTATGAAACAAAATCGTATTTTACAGAATTTAAAATCGCATTATGCAGAACTAAGAATCGCATTGTATAGAAACAAAAATTGCCTTTTAGAGAAACTAAAATCGCATTGTGCAGAGAAAAAATTACATTTTTCTTAAATAGATAATCTGTCGGATTTCCACAATAAAACTAAAAATTCGCCTTTTTTTAGTTGGTCATCCCATTGAATGCTTCGTTCCGGCCCAATTCACCCATGCCATGGAGCAATATTCGGAGAACTACTGCTGGGTCCAGAACACCTTCTTCATCCCATTCCACGACCATATTCCGCATCGAATCGAGGAGCGGGAGAAACGTCAGATCGGATATTATCAATGGGTCCCATTTGTCCTATCCATCGCCGCGCTGATGTTTCATATGCCCGCTTCGATGTGGAGAATGTTGTCGAATCAGTCGGGTGGGTGGTAAAATAAAAAAAATTCGATTTTGAAAATTAAAAAGTTCATTTTTTGCGCAGTGCAAATTCTCATTGCACTGTGCAATCAATAAAAAAATTTTGCACAGTGCATTTTGAAAACAAAAAAAAAATTTTGACTGCACAGTGCAATCAAAGAAAATGTGTTTGCACAGTGCAGTCCAACAAGTCGGAATTCGCACTGTGCGACAAAAATTTTCATTTTTTTTGATTGCACTGTGCAGTTCAGTTGAAAAAGTTTTTTTGCACAGTGCATTTTTTTGACTGCACAGTGCGATCAAAAAAAATGAATTTGCACAGTGCAACGACATTTCTGTTTTGCTTCAAAATACACAGTGCAAAAGAATTTCTTGACGAGTATTTTGCACCGTGCACGCATTAAAATCTTCGACTGCACTGTGCGAAAAAAAAAATTTTTTTTTTGATTTTTTTCTTGCACTGTGCAAAAAAAGAAAAAAAAAGGCGAAAAAAATTCTCCGCACAGTGCAACAAAAAATTAAAAATTCAATGCAGGTGCACAGTGCAGAAGTTGGCAATGCACTGTGCGAAATTAGTCGCTTGTGTTTTTCCTTGCACTGTGCAAAAAGGAAAAAAAGGCGAGAAAATTCTCCGCACAGTGCAACAAAAATTTTTAATCGCACTCTACAGAAATAAATACCGCACTTTACAGAATTGAAAATCGCAATATGCAGAATCAAAAATCGGAGTTTTAGAGAAGATCGGATTGTACAGAACTGAAAATTGCACTATATAGAAACAAAAATCGCATTTTATAGAGGCTAAAGTCGCATTATGCAAAATAAAAATAATATTTTTTAGAAAAAATCGCATTGTACAGATTGCGCTTGAAAGAAATAAAGCCCGCGCTTTATAGAATTGAAAATCGCACTATATCCAAGGAAAAATCAGATAGTTTAGGAAAAATCGCATTGTACAAAACTGAAAATCGCACTATGCAGAAACAGTAATCGCGTTGTATTGAAAAAAACATTGCATTGTGCAGGATACGAAATTAAATAGAAAATTTATCCAATTTTTTATAATAAAAACAAATATTTTATATTGTTTTAGGCCTAAACGTCGGGCTAGTCCTCCAAACCGCCTGTCAAGACACAAACATTGACCCGGACATTCGCGAGAAAACCGTCGACGTTCTCACCCGACATATCGACGAATCCCTCCAATACCAACGAGACTTTGGGAACAAAAATAAGAGTGTTTTCCTCTTCGCCTTGGTGAATATGGGAAAGGTTTACGGCGCCTACGTCTGTTTGGTCTACATGTTCATAAAGTTCTTCCATTTGGCCAATGTTATGGTGCAATTCTACGCGCTGAACGCGTTCTTGGAAACAAGCGATTATCCGCTGTTTGGAGGGCATGTGATCTATGATTTGATGATGGTAAAAAAATTTTTTTTTAATTTTAAAAATTGTCAGTTGCACTGTGCAATTCAAAATTTTTCGACCGCACAGTGCAGTCAAGTTTTTTGGACTGAAATGCACAGTGCGGAAAGAAAATTTTTGTTTTTTTTTTGGATTGCACGGTGCAATAGAAATATTTCTCTTTTTGCACAGTGCAGTTTATGAAAAAAAATTTGATTGCACTGTGCAGTCCTTAAAAATGCGCTGTGCAAAATTTTTTTAATAAATTGTACTGTGCAGTCGAAAAATGAGTCCTCAAAAAATGCACTGTGCAAGTTTTTTTGAAATTGCACTGTGCAATCAAAACATTCCTCTTTTTGCACAGTGCAGTTTATGAAAAAAAAATTTTGATTGCACTGTGCAGTCGAAATTTAGAGTCTTTTCAAAACTGCACAGTGCAAGTATTGTGTTTGGAATTGCACTGTGCAAAAAAAATATTTTAATCGCACTGTACAGTCAAGTTTTTTGGATTGGAATGCACAGTGCGGAAAGAAAATTTTTGTTTTTTTTTTGGATTGCACGGTGCAATAGAAATATTTCTCTTTTTGCACAGTGCAGTTTATGAAAAAAAATTTGATTGCACTGTGCAGTCCTTAAAAATGCGCTGTGCAAAATTTTTTTAATAAATTGTACTGTGCAGTCGAAAAATGAGTCCTCAAAAAATGCACTGTGCAAGTTTTTTTGAAATTGCACTGTGCAATCAAAACATTCCTCTTTTTGCACAGTGCAGTTTATGAAAAAAAAAATTTGATTGCACTGTGCAGTCGAAATTTAGAGTCTTTTCAAAACTGCACAGTGCAAGTATTGTGTTTGGAATTGCACTGTGCAAAAAAAATATTTTAATCGCACTGTACAGTCAAGTTTTTTGGATTGGAATGCACAGTGCGGAAGGAAAATTTTGATTTTTTTCGATTGCACGGTGCAATAAAAACATTTCTCTTTTTGCACAGTGCAGTTTATGAAAGAAAAATTTGATTGCACTGTGCAGTCCTTAAAAATGCGCTGTGCAAAATTTTTTTAATAAATTGTACTGTGCAGTCGAAAAATGAGTCCTCAAAAAATGCACTGTGCAAGTTTTTTTGAAATTGCACTGTGCAATCAAAACATTCCTCTTTTTGCACAGTGCAGTTTATGAAAAAAAAATTTTGATTGCACTGTGCAGTCGAAATTTAGAGTCTTTTCAAAACTGCACAGTGCAAGTATTGTGTTTGGAATTGCACTGTGCAAAAAAAATATTTTAATCGCACTGTACAGTCAAGTTTTTTGGATTGGAATGCACAGTGCGGAAGGAAAATTTTGATTTTTTTCGATTGCACGGTGCAATAAAAACATTTCTCTTTTTGCACAGTGCAGTTTATGAAAGAAAAATTTGATTGCACTGTGCAGTCGAGAATTTGAGTCCTCAAAAAATGCACTGTGCAAGTTTTTTATTGAAATTGCACTGTGCAATCAAAACATTCTTCTTTTTGCACAGTGCAGTTTATTAAAAAAAAGTTTAGGGTCCTTTCAAAACTACACAGTGCAAGTTTTGTGTTTGGAATTGCACTGTGCTAAAAAAAATATATTTTGCTCGCGCTGTGCAGTCAAGTTTTTTGGATTGAAATGCACAGTGCGGAAAGAAAATTTTGATTTTTTTGATTGCACGGTGCAGTCAAAACATTTCTCTTTTTGCACAGTGCAGTTTATGAAAAAAAAATTGACTGCACTGTGCAGTCCTCAAAAATGCGCTGCACTGTGCAGTCGAAATGCAGGGTCCTTTCAAAACTGCACATTGCACGTTTTTTGTTTATTGCACTGTGCGGAAGAAATATTTTTTTTTTGAAATTGCACAGTGCAAAATTTTAAAACCAAAAAAATGATCTTACCTCTGTGATAAAGATCTAAGTCTTTTCAGAACAAAGAATGGAAAGAATCGGGCAAATTTCCGCGAGTAACGTTGTGCGATTTTGAGATCCGAGTGCTCGGAAACATTCATCGCCACACAGTGCAATGTGTGTTGGTTGTAAACATGTTCACGGAGAAGATCTTCGTCTTCCTTTGGCTTTGGTTTGTCTTCCTCGCGCTGTTGAGCACTGTGAATATTAGTGCGTGGATGGCGACGTTGGCGATTCCAGTTTGTCGGAGGAATTTCGTTGAAAAATACATGGAAGCGGATGACGCCACAAATGAAGAGATTCATGATTTTGTGGAGGAGTTTCTCAGGCCTGATGGTATGCTTTGAACTTTTTTTTGCCGGATCTAACGGAAATTTAAAACATTTTGAAGATTTTTTGATCTGATGACATGTGTAATATAAAAAAGTCAAAATTTTGGACAAAAGCAAGATGTAAAATAAATTTTGTATTAAAAAAATGATGCTGAAGGTCCGTTGCGATGTTTGTGATACAAAATAGAACTTTATTGAAGGTACTTTATCCATAACGAACATTTCTTTTTTGAATCAAGGTATATCACTTTCCAAGCTTCATATCCCAGCCGTATATGTTTATTTTGGCCTAAAAATTCCAGGCATCCTTCCAAACGCTTTATACTTTCTTTTTATCATAAATTTAGACACCAGCCTTTACGAAAGCTCCAAAAAAATTGATTTCCGACATCAGATGTCATGTGTAATATAATTTTCTTCACTTTAGGTGTTTTCCTGCTCAAAATGATATCAATCCATGCTGGCAATGTCATGTGCTCTCGGCTGACTACCAGATTAAGGGAACGGCATGTACTGTTCTACCGACAAAAGTCCTTAGAGGTCAGTCGGAAGGAGTCAACCCCGGGTTCGGTCCGTCGACGACATCGAAGCGGTGAAAGACGACTCTCAAGGACGTCATCCTACGGCGAACGAAGTCTTGTAGAGACCGTTCCGCGGCCGAATCAACACTTTGACCATCCAAGCTTGCCACATTTGGCCAATATCACGGACACCAGGCATTATGTGTAGTATAATATTGAATATTTATATTTTTAAGTCACTGCCATTCTAGTCAGTATTATTGTTGTGATCTCGGTATGTTTTTGCAATATTTTTCAAGGTTTTACGTCTTTCAAAATGAAATTTTATAAAATAAAAATTCCTCGTATAAAATGTCACCTTTGATGAAAACTGTGTAAAATGCGGCGTACAAAGGTTTGAAAATAAATTTACAACTGCAAGGGCTCATGTAGAGCACGTATTTTACAAAACTTTTTTGAAAATTCAATTTTGCGGCATTTTTTGTTCTTCGTATAAAATGTCCGCCGCGGTCTGCAAAACATAGGGCGCAGGCTGCACAACAAGAAATCAAAGATTTTTTCTCTTTTTGATCTTGAAATTGTAGTAGCTCAATTTTTGCCTGTTTTAACGTTTTATTCAACGTATTTTACATTATAATTTTAGTTGTTTTCCCGTATAACATTGAATTCTTCCTCATGGAGAAGATGTTTTATGGATTTTTCTGTTTTTCACGGCCCAAATGAGAAGCAATTCGGCCTGAAATGGGCCAGTTTGGCCAATTCCGTCGTCCCTAATACATCCCCGAAGAGATACGCTGTTACTTTTTGAATTCTTCCACAGAATTCAGACGGATTTTTATTGATTTCGGATAAAAAATTGCATTTTTAGTTGAATTTTGGGGATTTTGAGGGTCAGTAAGGAAGCTCTTGGGTTTGTGTAGGTTCTCAGAGTCTAAAGACACTGAGATTTTTCGAAAATTTTGTTTTTTACGATATTTTTTGCTTTTTATATCAAGTGTAATATAATTATTTAAAATTTTTTTAAAGTTGTTGTCTTGTATAAGCAATGTACGCCTTGTTTATGATGTCTATCGGTTTTTCATTGCAAAACAACCTGAAAACAGCAAGTGCAAGGCCATTTTCCAACTGATATCTAGTATAATATAATTTTTTGCTTAATATTGCCGGAATTTTCTTTTAAATTCTTTGAAAAGCCGTCTTATTCGTTCTTCTTGACTTGTTCGATGTGCTAAAAGGATTTCCGCCAAAGATTTTCGCACATTTCTCTCGGCATGCCAGAAGTCTCATGTACAAGGTCGAAGAGTGAAAGGGGACGAAAAAAGTCGAAAAAGCGGCGTGAAAGGAAATGAGTCGGCTTCACACCCATGCAGAGCAAATAGTTTTTCAGGGTTCACATGGTATGCATTTTAGTAAACAACCATTGTTCAGCGAAGAAAATTTTGTGACGTTGGGAAATGAAATTCCTCTCTAAATCTGTAATTACTCCTTTGTTGGTGCTTGAAATGTTCTGGAAAAGTCTTACAAGGGCATTTGAAGACAGATTAGCCGCTTTTGGGCAATAATTTACACCGAAAGGGGATTAGCCATATTATTTTAGGCAAAATCGGTCCGAAGAGGCCGGAAATTGGCTAAAATAGTCGAGGTCTTCGAGTGAACGGATGTTTTCTTGTTCTTTATGGAAGATGACATCTTGTATTACTTTTTTGAATCAACAAAATGTTTATGTTTTCATTTTATGACCATATTTTACTTTATTTTAGGTCCAAAGTACCCTTTTTGAAGTAAAGTCGGTTTAAAAGGTTTTTTCTCGACAATTTTCTGCTTGAAGAAGTGGAACAGGCCCCGTAATCTATTGAAGTTGACGTTTTAGCGTAGGTTCGTCTGGAAGTACGATTTTGACCCAAAATAATATTGATTGAGGTCTAGAATAAGTTGAAGAAAATTTTTTGTCTAAAAAATGAAACACGCAATCTTTTTAGTTTAGACAGGGTCTAACTGATCTGGTTTTGTAAAAAAAACACTGTTTTCCAACACGTCAATCTTCGTCCCGAAATGACTCATAAACACCATTACTAGCGAGATAAGAATTGTTTGTTTTTCACTTTGTTGTTCAAATTCGCTGCTAAAAAGCATAAAACCATATGGCTGAATGCTTTCGCAATTTTATGAGGCAAGGTGCTGCCATTTGGATGAAATTTTGAAAGCATTATATTATACTTGATTTTTGATACATTTTTGGGTTTAAAAAAGATGATATCCGAGGTTGTAGATGGTGCTATGGCTTACAAAGGTTTTATTTTGTCTTGACACATCTTATTTCAATTCTTGATTCACTGTTTTTTCATTTTTGAAGGATTTTTTACCTTTTTTTAGGTATAAAATCGCTTTAAAATATTAGAAACAGTTGATTAACGGTGAAATTTGGTGTGTCAATACAAAATTAGGCCCTTGTAAGTCATATGTCCGCTAGAAATGCTGCCGGTTTTGTCTACAAGTATTAATGTAGGCCTGTTAGTCCATTTTACTTTGTTTTGTTTCGTTCAGAAAATATGGCAACAAAACCGTTTACGTCCAATTTTATTTGTAATGTATAGCGAGTTTCGTATCATCCCTTTTTAGAAATAAGAAATGCTCCATGGGAACGAGTGAAACGGAGAAAAATTTATTTTCCCATCTGTCACTGGGTCATGAAAGTTTTGATGCAAATTCCAAAAAATATACCCTGAATCGAAATTTGTTTTTGTTAGGGGAAACACACTCGAGTTTTGAATCCACTTTTTACGCGGCTCAAGGTTGTTTTTCATCTAGGTTTTTAGATAACATCAGCTGGCAGAGGTATTTTTAGGTATAAAAAGACTTGAAACAACGTTCATTTGGTATTTGTTTTGGCTTTTAGAATGTTTATGCGGTGTAATTTCGTAATTGCGTTGCCGCAGGAGGAGTTTTTGGAGATTAATTTATATTATCCATGAGAATCTAAAATTTATTATTATCCTATCAAACGTAATTTAACTCTTGAGCGCTTCATAAAGCCGTGTTCCTCTTTTTTGATCCGTTTATGAGTTGTTTTCTTCATTGAACTTAATTTTTTACGCATTTTAGACCGGTGAAGTACCTAAAATAATATTGGCTTTAATTTTGGTATTTCGACCATAAACTATGGCCGAATCAAGCTTGAACTCTCCAACAGGAGATGGCTTTACAACGCCGAGTGATGAAGCCTTCAAAGGTCCGGAATTGCGGAATCGCCGACCAAAAAATGCACCTTCTGATGAGAGTGAGGACGATGTGGATAAACTCGCTGAGCGGTAAGGGTTTGAAGACTTTTGGTGCTTCCGTTTTTAGGCACAGCCAGAGGAAGTTATAAGCTTGGTAATACGTCAAAAAATCGTGTGATTTCATTGCATATGACCTTGTTTCAGGCTCGACGACATCAAGCGGCACCTGCCACAAGGTTCAGACTCGATGGGCTCGTATGTGGATGAAAGTCTGAATCAACTACCACCTAGATGGAGGAACTGGGTTGTCCGAGGCGTCTTCTCAGTTATTATGATTGGTTTGTTCACATTGGTCGTGCGAAAAGGCGCTACTTGGCTTATGGGAATGGTAAGGAGAAGATGTAGATACATTTTGTAATTTTTATGCTTTGGATTGGGGATCATTGTGTGGGTTGGACTTGGTTAATCTAGAGAAAGGTTTTAAAAAACGCTTTTGGGGCAGAGACCTTGTGTTAGAGTAAAAATTATATTATACTTGACAAAAAAGTGGAGTTTTCCAAGTTCGACGTGTTTAGCATTGTATTTTTACAAAACTTCATGTATTTATATCTTCATTGATACGTTAGCTACTTAATCAACATTATTTTTTAGGTATTCCTGATACAAATGACATGCTTCTACGAAATTATTAGTATTGGCCTCTATGTGTACCGGTTGTATGATCTTCCATGGTTCCGAGGACTCTCATGGTGGTTCCTGATCACATCGAACTACTTTTTCTTTGGTGAAAGTCTCATTGACTACTGGTCAATTGTGCTGAATAAGGATGTAAGGAATTTTTATTTTTGTTTTCTCTTGTTTTTAGGTAAAATGCAGGAAGAGAAAGGAATTATGGTTTTTGAAAATGAACGGAAATGTATTAGAAATGTTTTTGGATATTAGATTTTGTCTGAGTATTGCTCTGTCAAACAGAACTTTAAATTTTTCGAGAATTGATGTCTAGTGCAATATAAAAAGTTGTGCAAGGATGGTCATATTTAGGCTTAAATAGAATAGAAATATATGGGCAGGAATTTATCGCATATTTTACCAAATATTTTCCAGGAATTCCTTCGGTATCTTGTTGTTTACCATCGATTCATCAGCTTCTCCCTGTACTGTGTAGGCTTCGTTTGGTTCGTCCTCTCTCTGAGAAAAGGACTCTATCTGCGACAATTCTCCTTGGTAGGTCTTAATTTGTGAGAAATTTGGATGTTTAGGACAAAAATTATATTATTTTACGTTTTCAGTTTGCCTACACTCACGTTACCCTCCTCATGATCGTCACCCAGTCATTCCTGATCATCCAGAACCTCCTACAAGGACAAGTTTGGTTCCTTCTGCCGGTTTCTATGATCATTTGCTGTGACATCATGTCCTACGTGTTCGGCTTCTTCTTTGGACGGACTCCATTAATAAAGCTGTCGCCGAAGAAAACTTGGGAAGGATTCATTGGTGGGGCATTCAGCACAGTCATCTTTGGCGTTTGTGTAAGTTTGGAAGGGATTGAATTTAATTTTGGTCACGATTGTGGGACAATTTTTGATCTGTTGTCTAGTGCAATATAAAAATTTTTGAATTTATTGGTAACATTGGTTCGAAAACAACGAGTAGTAGCCAAGATTGGCGTGTGAGAAATTTCAACACAATTTAGGAAGTTTGGATATCATTTTTGGCCATTTTGGATATTAGATGTCAAGTACAATATAAAAAAATGTCAAAATCTTAGTTTTAAATTGATAGCAACCATTCAGTTGATGCATTGATGGAATAGATAGGCTATTTAGAGCCTCTAACAGAATTTTGTTGTCATTTCAGAGACTTTCTGATATCAAGTCAAGTACAATATATGAAGGGCTATATTTTGATGATTTATGTTTTTAGTTGGCCTCCGTATTGGTCAACAACAAGTTCTACGTATGCCCAGTGGAGTCCTACTACGAGAACAATAATAACTGCACATTGCCGATGGCGTTCCAGCTACAGTAAGCGAATTTTTTGATTTTTTTTTGTTTTTAGGGGAAATTGAAGCCTAAATCTTGTTTGTTTGTAGAGAATACGAGGTGCCACGCCAATTCGCATTCCTCTTCAAGCTCCTAAAACTGGACCCCATCATCAACATCCAGCCGTTCATATTGCACACAGTGGTTTTGGCCCTGTTCGCGTCCCTGATCGCCCCATTCGGCGGGTTCTTCGCCTCCGGCTTCAAACGAGCCTTCAAGATCAAGGACTTTGGAGCCATCATCCCGGGGCATGGCGGACTCATGGACCGTTTCGATTGCCAACTTTTGATGGGCACCTTCGTTTATGCCTATATCCACTCGATTATCCGGTTCCCAAATTGGAACAAAGTGGTCCAACAGATCATGTGGCTCCCGGTGGAGGAACAGCTAGCCATCTTCAGGACACTTCAACAGAAATTAATCGAAAATGGTGTGATCCCCGATATTCCACATGGAAATTGAGGGAAATTGGGAAAAAATGGAAAATTTTTGGGATTTTTTGAATTTTAGTGGGAAGTTTGGATGATTTACAGATTTTAAAAGGTGTAGGCTATGTTATTGGACAAAAATAATTTTGTTCGTAGCGATATTTTGAGATTTTTTGGCGATTTTTTGAATTTTTGACCAAAAAATACGAAAATTTGGTGAAAATTTCCAAAAAAAGCTATTTTAAAAAGAAAAAGTGAGTTGAAGACCTAAAATACGGCTCGTAGACGTAGGTCAGTAGCCAAGTTTATATGCCACATCCAAAAATTTCCGGTTTAAATTGAAAAATTTTAAAGTTTTTTATTTTGTTCAAGTCCCAAAGTTTTCCTCGAAATAAGCAATGTAAATACTTGACTTTGTGATGTCGCATCTCTTAGAGCCTCGGAATAATTTGATTTTCGGATTCGCGAACCACGTTAGCCCCTATCTTCAAAAGATATTGTTCACTCTCTTATCAGTATTGTAAGTCTGATGTTAATCCCTAATATTCACGCAGATCTCTATTCTATTCGAATATTTTGTCAATATTTTTAACAAAAATGAATTTTCTATGAGTTGGATGGAGTTTGACCAATTTTTTGGCATTTATATTATCCATGACGTCATAGATAATATAATTTGCTAATTTGAAGTGGATAAAATGACATGATGAGAGGTTTTGAGGGAGAATTAGAGTTATACGGCCATAATTGATTAGATTAGACATAAATCTGGACATAGCTGAAGAAATTTTACCTGTTTTTGACATGAATAATATAAATTAAGTTTAATGTCTCATGGGTAATATGGGACGAACAAAAATTAAAACCCGCTACTAATCTACGCATTATGTCCTAGTAGGTCTTATTACATCAAAAACCAAGTTTAATTGTTCAAATTTTGACCTGTTTTTTGGCGACGACAATTTTTGATCATCCGCTTCCTCATGGATAATATTGAACGCTGAAAAATGATTACATCCCCTCTCTTCTGACCCAAGGATCTTCAAAAGTCCCAACTGATCGCACGAGATCAAAATCCGCCAATTTTTTCCCCACTTTTTTCATGAATAATATAAATTTATACAGTTTTTGCAAATATAATGTCCATACGCCCGATGGGTCTGTGCACACTGTCCTTTGAACGCGAACAAAGCCAGATTGTGACTTGTTGCCAATGTTGGTACACAAATTATACAAAAAATCGCGAGAAAAACTCACTCATTTGGGCGCATTTGATGTAAACGACAGCTGCGACAACAGGCCCGCGACTTTGGGATCGCGGATGTTTTGTTAAACGTGTGTTGACAAACTGCCAATTGCACGAATTTTTAAACGCCGACCTTTTTGAGGAAAAGTTTCATTTTGGAAGCGACGAACTCCTGAACCATGATCAAAGTTTTGGCCGCACTTGTTTGGGTTACGGTAGTGTCTGGTAAGTCGCGAAAAACGTTCGTATTTTAGGAAATTGCGTAAAATACGAGTAAGCATTGACACTATATCCTTTTTTAAGGCATGGCGAACTGAATTTTGACCGATTTTTTTTTGCAAATTTCAAAAAATCCCTTTTTTCCACTAAAACCAAAGTATCTCCGATTTTGCTGAAAAATTAACAGCAATATTGCCTAAGGACCAGGTCTTGATACCACAATTTTTCAAAAGTCTCTACACTTTTTGTCGCGCCGCACAGTGCATTTTTCTAATTTTTGCACGGTGCGTGCGCCTTTTTGAAGCATTTTGCACTGTGCGCACCTTAGAAATGCCGTCTGCACTGTGCAAACCTCAAAATCCCGTTTGCACTGTGCAAAACTTCGGACCCCGATGCAGCGACGCAGCTGAAAAAGGGTCCGCGGCGATATATATATTTTTTTTATTTTTTTAATTCTAAAATACGCTCATAAACCCTTCATATCGAATTTCCAGGCAAAAAATATACTATGCCTTTTGAAAGGTCCCGTAGACTTTTTGTCGCGCCGCACAGTGCATTTTTCCACTTTTTGCACGGTGCGCGCCTTTTTGAGGCATTTTGCACCGTGCGAACCTCCAAAATGCCGCACAGTGCGCATTTTTCACTGTGCATTTGACCTTTTGCACTGTGCACTCGAAATATCGCCGCGACACAACGCTTTTTTCAACGACGTCGCTGCGTGGAATTTTGCACCGTGCAAACGGGATTTTTGAGGTTCGCACAGTGCAAAATGCTTCAAAAAGGCGCGCGCACCGTGCAAAAAGAGGGAAAATGCACTGTGCGGCGCGACAAAAGTCTACGGGGCTTTTGAAAAAAGCGTAGTGAAAAGCAAATCCATGAAAATTTCTGTTCAAAAATTTGCATAAAATTTTTTTTGAAAAAAATTTTGCCTTGGTCTCCCCTTACCATAATTTTTCAAAAAAATATCACAAAAAAAATTTTCTTTTGAGCCAAATCAAATATAAATTACAGGAATTGAACCGCTACATATCAATTTTCAGCGCAAGACCTTCAACTGGTTGACAGCGATGCCGAGCCCACCTATCCGATGAACCCAAACCATGCGGATTTATTCGCGACGACCACCTATAAATACAATCCAAATCATCCGCCAAAGACTCAACCGACCACTCCAACGACTCCGACGACTCCAACGACTCCGACGACCCCTACTACTCCCACAACTCCTACTACTCCAACAACACCAACTACTCCCACAACTCCAACTACTCCAACAACTCCCGATTGTGTGGACGGCGCGCTGAACTGCGCTGAATACTTTAGTCAGTGCAAGAGCTCGCCGAAAGTCGCGAAATACTGCAAGAACACGTGTGGAACCTGCTCCTCCACACCAACGGGTGGGTCATGGATAATATAGCCAGATCTCAGAGGGCAGAAAACGTAGTGCGCTGAAATTTTGCATACAAGATACGTCTGGGCCACCTATCAATTGTTGAAAATTTCAGCTCGCGGTTTGCAGAGAGAGCCGAGATATTCAACGATCTTTGCGCCCGAGAGAGTATGGGAAATGAGGAGACGGTCAGAGAAAAATAAAGTTTTTTCTCTGTAATTTCTCGAATTCCCTCATGGAAAAAAGACTTTTGGAAGGAGTCTGACCAACTTTTTGGCATTTATATTATCCATGACGTCATGGATTATCCATTATCCATGACGTCATGGATAATATAATTTTCAAATTTGAATAGTATAAAGGCAAATGATGAAAAGTTTTGCGGGAGAATTAGAGTTATAGAGCCATAGTTGATTAGATTAGACCAAAATCCGACCAAAGCTAAAGAGATTTTACCTGTTTTTGACATGAATAATATAAATTAAGTTTAATGTCTCATGGGTAAAATGGGACGAACAAAAATTAAAACCCACTTCTATTCTGCGCATTATGTCCTAATAAGTCTTATTACATCAAAAACCCAGTTTAATTGTTCAAATTTTGACCTGTTTTTCGGCGACGACAATTTTTGATCATCCGCTTCCTCATGGATAAGATTGAACGCTGAAAAATGATTAAATCCCCTCTCTTCTGACCCACAGGATCTTCGAAAGTCCTAGCTGATCGAATGAGATTGAAATCCGCCCATTTTCCTCTAAATTTACATAGAGATCTGACAAAATTTTTGAATGCCTACTACAATATCAAAAAATTCCTAGAATCGTAACCAAATTAGTGTCTAAAAAGCACAGAACAGATGTCACCACATCCTCTATGACTTTGTTTCAGCTTGTGTCGACTCCGCGACCAATTGTGCGCAATTTTTGAGAAGCTGTGGCACTGCCCCAATGGTGCAACACTGCAAAGCCACCTGCCAATTATGCTAATGTGCGTCGGAAAGGATGTTAATTTATAAAGTATTGTATTGATGGAATAAATTTTGCATTCATTTCTCGGAATTTGAGCTTAACAAAATTTGAAGTTTAAATTTGCCGCCATTTTTGGCATTCTGTTCTAGGGGGCAAAAAGTCCAAAAACGAATCAAAATTTTGCAACTATGCTATTTACAGACATGATTTTTAGTATAGGACTACTTACTAGGTTTTTGAGACTTCAAAAATTCAAATTCCCGCCATTTTTGGCATTCTGTTCTAGGGGTCGAAAAAAATCTCAAAACGGCTGGAAATAGTAAAATACTAATATAATCATCGTAATTTGTCTTATAAAACCATTTTACAAGCTTTCCAGTTGCAAAAATTCAAATTCCCGCCATTTTTGGCATTCTGTTCTAAGGTCTTCAAATGCTCGGAAAAGCTATAAAGTACTGTCAAAAACCAAGAACGACGCTATAACAAGTCTTCTAAACACAATTTCGTTCAAAAAATCTCATGGCTTTTATTGTAAATGATTTGAAATCACGGGGTGTTAAACATGGCACAATGGGTGACAAAATAAATTCAATCTACTATATAATAGCTACAATTGTTAGGAAAAGTGAATGTCTGCTATAAAATGTGATGAGAAATTGGAAAATTGTAAAAATTTGAAAAATTAACAGTAATATAAGTAAAATTTCTAATGGTAAAACAACATGAAAATAGTGGCGTATGGGGGTTATCGGCTTTCTGATAGAACATATATGGATAGAAAAGGTAACAGGAACATATTTTACCCCTAATTAGGGGCAAAAATTACTTTTTTAGGCAAAAAATAGTTATTTGATACCTAAAATAATATAAATTTAGTCTCAGATGGTAAAAGAAACTGTTTTAACTAATCCCAAAAAGTTGTATGCATAAAGTGTCGCGTATTTTAAAATGACTCATAAAACTCCACCGATTTTTTTAACGAAAAAATACGAAAAACAGCGTTTTTTACCTAAAATAATATAAATTTAGGTAAACAGCTCCTTCCATAAAGCCGAACCTCCCCTTACACCATCTGAAATCACCTGTTCTACCTCTCTACATCCTAAACTACTCTAATTCTTCTTCTCCGGCAGATATCCGAACCTCAATCGGAGCTGCTCGAAGAATACCAACATTAAGATCGTATGAGGGGCAAGACGAACGAATGCTGGCACGAATCCCTTGTAAAACGCGGTGGGACCGGTCTTGGCGGTGAATAGGAAGCAATCCACGGGTCCTTTGAACTCTCCCGGCTTGGCGTTCATCATTCTTGTTTTGAGGACATCCATTGGCTGAGTGAGGACTGTGGCGGCCGATGCAGCCAAGAAAGACGAAAACAAATGGGTGTAGACCGTGTCCGGAGCATTGAACTTGGCCATGAGAACTTGTTTCACCTGAAAAACAAAAGTTTTATCAAAAATCTCAATTTTATCAAAAAAAATATATTACACTTGACAAAATCTAAAGTTTAGCTGTGAAATCAGATAAAAACTACATCCCAAACAAGTCAGAATCAAAGATCGTATCATAATCTTCCTAAAGAAAGCTATTCTCTACAAAAACTCATGCAGAATCATCAATTCTGACCTTATTTTACCTACCTGATCATAGAAAGACAATTGCCCGATAGTCATCAATACAGCGCGAGCTACACACATTGTCACACCATTAAACAGGACTCTGAAGCCTTCTTCTGTGTGGATTCGATAAATCCCGTCAAATGCGTGCTTGTAATTTCTTCTTTCAGCAGCTGGTAACTTCATGTCATTCTGCATTCGAACGTTGACCAAATCTGCTGGTTGACCAACGAAACCACCAATGGCACCTGAAGAAGTGCCCCATTAAGCATGCGTAAAAATTTCAGACAGATAAGACGACTTTTCGAAGAGATATATCAAAATTTTGATATTAACCATGAAGGATAATATAAGAAATCGTCTTTTTTGTCGTCAATACTCCTTCTTTTCTCCTAAAATTGAAGAAGACACAGTAAGAAAGTAATTTACCTGAGAGTCCGGCTAATCCGACCTTTTGATAAAAAGGCATGGGTCCTTTTCCATCATCAACCTGCTTTTTGACTCCTTCGTAGACGGCAAATCGACTCAACGAATATGTCATCTGTCTCAACACCGAGGCTGTCAACCCGTTGTAGAAGCCGGAGATTCCATCTGATCGGTAGACCTGCTTGATCAAAGTCGGTAATGCGATTTTTGTCTGCTGGGTCTGAAGATGGACCTTGATCAAGTCGAGTGGATGTGTAACCATGGCTCCACCGGCACCAGCAAGACCACCAAAGTACCAGCGACCCACACGGTTCTCGTTACGCTCCATTCTTGCCCCTAAATTGAGAAATAATCAAAAAATTGAACCTTATGTCTAGTGCAATATCATGAGATCAAAATTAAAGCGAAAAGACGAGGCGTGGGTGGGAATCAAAGGTCTACAAAGTTGTTACAACAAATTTCTGAGGTTTTTGGGTCGGATTCTGGTCCAAAGTTTCGAGTCGCTAAACAGCGAGAAACAAAAAGGACGAAAAGGAAGAGTAAACAAGCTTATCGTACTTTGATCCGAACCAAGTTTCGCCGACAAATATCTTCTTATCAAAACACGAAAGGTGGACGAGTCTCTCTGATCTTTGTTACACCATAAATTTTTGTAGGTACCTCAAGGTCAAGTATAATATAAATTTGTTCAAAAAGGTTTGAATATTTCATAATTCATGGTCTAGACAACGCAAGGAAGACAGACTTCGTCTAAAAATGTAGGACTCAAAGAGCATTAAAAATATATCAACAAAAATTATCAGATTGTACCTAAAATAAGGTCAAAACAAAAAAATTTCCGGGTTTGCAGATAAAAAGTGCTGGGAAAGAAGATGAAGCACTTTGAAAACACTATTAGGGCCGTCGCCTCTCAATAACATCAAAGTTCGACGCCAAAAATAGGATTTTTCATCAAAAAACATAAGTTGATACCTAAAATAAGGTCAAAAAGTGCCAAAAATATAAAAATCTCGACATTAAAGGTGGCCAACAACTTAATAGAAGGATTAGGCCAAGAGCTCTCTCTAAAAGATAAATTCACTGGATTTACCCTAATTTCCCCCGTTGGAATATAAGTTTTAGTCTAAAATTAGGTAAAAATTTGTGTAATTTTTAATTTTCGACCAAAAAATCTCTTCAAAACCCCGAAACAGGATATCAAATTGATAAAACAGGATCCCAGGTGTTTATCCAGACTTGTTTTCCCCAAGGAAATTGAGAAAACCAAGCGGCTTTCGAGAGAAAAACGGCTCGGGAGTGGGTTCGAAGAAGAACGAAGAAAAACTTGGCCTTTGGAAGGGGAAATTATTCGAACTGCCTTCTTTTTTATTTGTTTCTTGTCGCTCGAGGTCTTCGAGGACAAAGTGCACTGATAAAGTAAATAAACTCAAAGCATTCTGCTCAACGAATCAGAGAGCTCAATTTTTGCACTGTGCACAAGGTAAATCTGCACAAAAAAGGATAACATAAGTGGGAATGAATGCCAAAAGGGTTTTAAATAGATGCAAGAGGCTTTATTTCGCTCTTGGGAACCTTATTTGTCCATATTCGAAAGGAGTGAGGAGAAAAAAATGAGAATTTATATTGTCCATGACATTAGAAGTGAGAAGACTTTTTAAAAGCCATTTTTTCCCCCTAAATCCCTTCCAAACTTTCTTTGATGATTCAAATAACAGTCAACAAGATTGAATTTGTAAGATAGCCCTTCTATTTACTTCAACAATACCAGTATCATCAAGTTTTTTATCAAAAATTATATTAGTCATCATTTCGACAGCGTTGGAAAAAACGGGTCATTATGGATAAAGTACGTCGGATTATGAAGGCGTATATAGTGCAAAAGATAGCTGATGACATGTAAATTACTTAGACATAACATACATTGTAAGATCATTCGAACTTTCCAGGCTATAAGCAATTTAATTTCAAGAGTAGCTGTTGTCATGGATAATATATGAGAAAGCCCAAAAAACTTCAATTTGATGGTATTTTTGATCGAGGCATGACTTACAATTAAAGAACGCGTCTTTCTAAATATGTTTACTTTGATTTTACATGTTATATGTAATGAATTTGCATAGTAGTTCAAAATTTGAAACACTATGTCCTCAAACGCCGAGAATCTTTTCATTTTCCGAGCCCTGTGGGAATTTCCGGTTTGACGAATAAACTGTGACAAGCACTGCGATAAATATGAGGCAAGAGCCATGTCTTTCGGCCCTTGACTTTGTTGAATATGCCCGACTTTCGGGATTGCGGCTAGTTTCAGCTGGTTTTTATGGCAAAACAAGTGCCAGTCGGGGTCATCAAATGGTTTGATCAGGTTTCAATGTAAGTCTATGACCTATATTTTAGATTTTAGTTGAGCTTTTTATCTGAAAACTTTGAAAAAACGTATTTTACCCCGTTTTATGACCGAAAATTACTAAAGGTAAGTTTCATCGGTCATTTTGACTGCTCAAAAAAAATCCGTTGCTTTACCACTTGTAAGAACGTCGGTCTTGAAATGGTCGATTTCACTGCGATTCTCAGCGATTGTCTTCTCCAATTCCTCTTCGTTAATGGCATTCGAATCTCTTTGTTGAAACATCTCCGTATTTTAGCTGTTCGCTTGCCGGATTTACATCTAGAGACAGTAAAAGCCTTTATTGAGGTAGTAGGGGTTGTAAGTTCAAAGATCTTTTAGGAAATTTTGAGAAAAAATGGGGAAAGTATATTACACTAGACATTAGATGAATAAAAATGGCCAAAAATGTGGAAGACACTTGATTCAAAGGAGCGAAAATAGTATTACTTGTAAGATTACGGTCTATCCTAACTTTTTACCTCAACATTTTTCATTTTCTGACCAAAAATTATATTACACTAGGCATCTGACGAGTAAAAGCTGTCAAAATGGGGGGAAATCTTTGTTTTAAACGAGCGAAAATAGTATAAATTGAACGATTACAGTCTACTTTAACTTTCTACACTAAAAGTTTTTATTTTCTGAGCAAAAATTATATTACACTAGGCATCTGATGACTAAAAATTGTCAAAAATTTGAGAAATCTTTTCTTTAAAGTAAGTCAAATCGTATTTTAAAGATGCTTACAGTCGAATTTTGCTGATTCAACAAAAAAATTGGTCATTTTCGCCGAAAAAAATGAGATTTTTTGGAAACATTTTGGTTGAAACACAATTAAAAATTGCAATTTTGTCTGAATATTTAACTTTGAACTATAATCGTCGTACTTTACCCCTTTTAAAGCCCATTTTTCAAAAAAATTTCGCTTTAAAAATTCTTTTTTTCGCACAGTGCAAAACTCGATAAATCAATACGAACTTTTTGCATTCCTAATTAAAACGCTCGCCGCAGCGAGTCAAAAAGTAAACGGGGAATAAAAAGAGCTCGTAGCAGGGCTATCGATCCTCGGAGAGCGACATTTCGATCGTTTCGCTCCGAAAAATGGACTTTTGACCTCTTTTCGAGCAAATTTCGATTATAAAACACTATATTCGGCTGTAGAAACTAGTAAATTTGTGTAAATTAGTAAGTTTAATGCTTCTTCTTTTATTTGAATGCTTTTGGAATATATTTTTAGACCATTTTTGTTATCAGATGCCTAGTGTAATATAATTTTTGGTCGTAAAATGAAAAATTTTGAGGTAAAAAGTTAGAGTAGGTCGTCATCTTCCAAGAAATACTATTTTGTCCCGTTTGAAGCAAATATTTTCTACATTTTTGAGCCTTTTTGGAAATCTGATGCCTAGTGTAATATAATTTTTGGTCATAAAATGAAAAATTTTGAGGTAAAAAGTTAGGATAGACCGTAATCTTACAAGTAATACTATTTTCGCTCCTTTGAATCATATATCCTCCACATTTTTGGCCATTTTTATTCATCTAATGTCTAGTGTAATATACTTTCCCCATTTTTTCTCAAAATTTCCTAAAAGATCTTTGAACTTACAACCCCTACTACCTCAATAAAGGCTTTTACTGTCTCTAGATGTAAATCCGGCAAGCGAACAGCTAAAATACGGAGATGTTTCAACAAAGAGATTCGAATGCCATTAACGAAGAGGAATTGGAGAAGACAATCGCTGAGATTCGCAGTGAAATCGACCATTTCAAGACCGACTCGACGTTCTTACAAGTGGGAGAGCAGCGGATTTTTTATTTGAGCAGTCGGAATGGCCGACGAAACTTGCCTTTGGTCGTTTTGGTGCATGATCAAGTAAGTACACCCATTTTTTGTGTGTGTTTCGGTTTTAGAAGTGGATATCGAAATGGGCACAGTAAAGTGGCTATGTTACGGAGGGAAAGGCGAGCAAAAAATTGAAAAAGTTCATCTCCACTGCTCGCACCGTGCGAATTTCTCAATTTTCGCACTGTGCAGTAAGCGAAAAAGGCAAATTTCCTTCAAATCTCCGTTGTTTTGAAGCTTTTGACAAGTCGAATACGTTAAATGCGACTTCTGACTGTTGATAAACACCTTGAACTATAAAAAATTTGAGGTCAACCTCATAAATTTACCTTATTTTAGTTCTTGAAGACATCAGATTTGCAACTTCCATTTTTCAGATCAACAACTCTTCAATATGGTCGGAAAACGACACCCTAAGGGCATTATCGTCGAATGCCTTCAATTTTGTCGCATTGGACTTGCCGGGCCATGGGCAAAGCACTGGGCCAAGTTTGGAGAGTTCCGAAAAAACCGAAATTTTCGCCCAATTTTTGCAAATAATTTGCTCCGAATTTGGACAAGAGAATGTCGTGGTATGCGGCGCTTCCATGGCTGGGCAATATATTATCCCGTTGTTGAATTTGTCGGCAGTTCGAGGGGTCAATATCAAAGGTGAGAGGACTGGACTTGATATTAGAGTAGATTAGGTCAAAAGTGATGTGAAAATCTAGAATGTCTTGATGATTTAGCCCTTGGCGGGCATAGGGAGACGTATTTTACATTTGTTTTCTGTTGAAAGATTTAACTTTAGTTTTTGGGGCAAAAATTATATTATACTTGACATTAGATGGTCAATCTCAAAAATAATGTAAGAAGGGTAGAATATTCGGTTTTTTTAATTATTTTTAAAGATGTATTAAGCCATTTAGTCTCATTTTTACCAATTCCGAGATAAATTGACCAGTTTAAAGACTAAAAATTTGAATTTCCCGCAATTTTTGGCATTCTGTTTTAATCATTGCCAGCAGTATAAAATGCCCTCTAAATTGAGGATTGAGCAGTTTTAAGGCAAATACTTCCTATTTCCACCTGATGACAATCTAATTTTGGCATCAAATTTATATTGTCCATGACAACCTTGATGAATTTTGAATATAAATCTTTCACTTTTAGGCCTAATAGCCATCGCTCTCTCTGATACCGAAGCTCTCAGCCTGTCCAAGCCCTTGCCAAAGACGCTGCTCATTCGTGGAGAGCTGGACACGAGTCTTGGGCCGAATTCGGCCGCAGTTTTCAAGCGATTTGAGAATTGCGATGAGCAAATATTGAAAACGGTCGTCATTTTTGCCATCTAGGGAGTACGGCCGTCGAGTTCAATCGATTATTGATCAATTTTCTCAAAGATTTGTGAAACACAGTGTGTTTTCATTGTTCTACGCTACCAGGTCTTTTGCCAGTGAAATTTGCCAAAAAATCTTCAATTTCAGGACAGTTTCGATTGCCTTTTATGTCTAAATTGTTGTGTATGCACTGATAAGTCGTAAGCAGTAGTGTTTTGCTAGTCAAATTGGGTTAACTAAGAAATTTCGGCCAAACACCCAAAGATCCTCATGATTAATATAATCTTGGTGCAAAAAAAGCTCAAAATGGAGTTATTAGTATTATCAGAGGTCCATAAGTTGCTGTTATGTCTTGTTTTTTAATTTTGTAGCAATTACATTGCTTTCCAGAGCCTTGGGACCTATGAAACACAATGCCAAAAATGGCGGGAATTTTGAATTCAAATTTTCAAATCCGCAAAAACACCACTGCTTATGACTTGCAGATCCGCTCCGTGTCTTTTTACTCCAAAATTCTTTCATTTACCACTCCAAACTTGTGAGAAACTACAACAAATTCAAACTCAGGTCCACATTTATTTATCCAAATAAATAACAACAAAGATATGTGATAGAAGTTTGATATGACGTTAAACATATGGTCGTATCACAAGATGAGGGACAGCGAAAGAGCGATAGAGGTGTATAGCGGACAATTTCACCGGTTTGAATTGAAATGGATCTAGTGCAATATAATCTAATCTAAAATAAGGTAACATCTGATGGATCTAGTGGAAAACTGGACAATTTTCGGTGTGATAGACAACAATATGGCTAGACATGGTGAATGGAAATGTTAATTTGTATTTTTATATGGGAAAATTGATTTTTTTGAGGAAATCTTTGAAACTGATGACCTTTTCGAATAAAAATCTGTATAACTTTGCTGTTTCTGCAGAACGCAGTGTGAAATTTTCGAAAAAGTCGAGATGAACCGCATGCTTCATCACTGCAGAGTTTCAGCTAAATTGGGCGACTAAATTTCGGGAAATTATATTATACATGGCTCTAGAACGACTAAACAGATAACACAACAATTTTCTGCTAAACAACCCGACCAAAATGGAAAAACACAGCTGCCTTCTGGCTCAAACTTGGCCGTAGACATCCTCAAACAGCTCCATAGTCTTTGTGTCGAAGCCCTACGGCTCTGAAAAACTCTTCAAAGTGGTTCGAAGCCAACGGCGAGAAGATTCGATCCCTTGGCTTCGGCGTTTCGCATGATTCGTTGGCCGCGTACAGCGAGAACTTCTCGATGAGTTCTCCGTTCGAGTTCAGGGTCAGCCGATCCCCGAAGAGGTCTTCGGAATGCCGCTGGAACTTTTCGGAGATTGGAAACACATGCCCTTCCGTGGAGAAGATGAGACGTTCATTGTGGAGGTTTACGGGGTTTTGCTCGTCGAATAACTGAAACATATAAACGTTCGAGGATGGAATATGGCTTTCGACCTCCGAAAACACTTCTTTTCTCAAAAACTTTATGTTATACATGACAATAGACCGGATGCTGAGAAAAAACGTTCCAAGAAGCCAAATCCGTTTAAAAAATTCTATTGCAAATTTTTTAGCGCATTACTGAGTCCGTTGAGAGGCTTATTTTCAAGTTTGGCGCTATTTGCTGTTCGAAAATTCAAATTCCCGCCATTTTTGGCATTCTGTTCAAAGTGTTAGAAATAGCTGAAAACTGCTGGAACATGTAAACAAACACTGTTAAAACGCCTAATCCGTCATTTAGACTTCTTCCCCAATCCATCCGACAAAAGAAAATTCAAATTCCCGCCATTTTTGGCATTCTGTTCTAGCGCCTTCATTGGCCGAAAATCAACTCGGAATTGTAAAAAAAAGAGTCTACAAAGGAGTTGAGAGTACTTTTAAGGCTACCACCACAAATATTGACCATTCTTGAACATCAACATATATTGCACATGACCGTTTTTACCTTCAACTCACCAAGTAAAGGTATTTGCAAGTCTCCGAAAGGAAGAACGACTCCATTCGATCCTCCAAACTCTTGTCCAGCACGTCATGAACAGTGGCGAACCCGCAAATGACCCGTGTATGTCGGTTTATACTGTCCATTACCTCCATTCCGACGTGCTGATAGAATGGGGACTTGGTGGCTAGCCAAAGATAGTACGTGGATTCAATGAATTCGGGACGCAAAGGGTAGAACTTGACGTCCGGCTCCCTGAAATTGAGAAATTTTGGGGTTCAAATGGCCAAAACACGATATTTGATCAAAAATTATCATGGACAATATAATTTTTGATACAAAAAAGCAAATTTAATTGAAATTTGAGCTTCAAAAGTATTTAAATTACTTTTAAATTTATTTAAAAGAAAACACAAGCCACCGTAGACCGTATAAGGCATTAATTTTGCAAAAAATCATCAACAATTTTCATGGATAATATAATTTTAGGTCTAAAAAAGCTATGACTTTGTCCAAATACGAATTCAGTATGCAGAGGTTCTTATTACGGCTTGATTTTCAATGTAACACGTATTTAATAGACCTGTCTCGCTATAGCGACCGTTAGACACAATGCCAAAAATGGCGGGAATTTGAATTTCGAAAATGTTCAAATCCCTCAAAAACTTGCTTAGTCCTATTATAGGCTTCATTATCAATGTAACACATATATAACAGACCTCTCTCGCTATAGCGACCGTTAGAACACAATGCCAAAAATGGCGGGAATTTGAATTTTGAAAGTCTTTAAATGTCTCAAAAGCTTGCTAGTCCTAATTAGAGACAGAATAATTATCTTCCGATAAATTTGGACAATAAAATACAAAAAAAAAATCAAAACTCTTCGCTTACTGTGATCTCCAGTTGTATCGTTCCGGTAGCATGTCATACTTTCGCCAGAGGGCGTAAAAGAACGCGTGCAAGCAGATCGCGTCGTCCAGGTCGCCGGCCAGCGTCTGCACACCCGCATAGCTCGCGCTCAGCGAGTCGATCCAGGTGTTTAGCAGAGTCCCATCTCTCATGTCAACATTCGCATAAAACGGGGGATTCCCATCGCCGAACCGACATTTCGGTCGTCCGCGACGCACTTTCAACTCGATCGCCGTTTTGGCTTGAACGAACATCTCCAGATCTCTGAAAAGGGATGCTCGAAATTTTGAAAATTCCTTTTATCTTTGCAAATAAAAAAAAAAAAAAAAAAAAAAAAAAAAAAAAAAATCGAAATTTACCCCAAATACGGTACTGCGATGGCTCTATACGTCCCTCCGGAAAGTCGCTGGAACGTTTTCGGCGACATGCACTGTGCGCTGCGAGCGACAGCCGAAAAACGCCTATTGCACGGTGCAAAACGCAAGAGATTGCACAGTGCAACGGGAACTTTTGTTTTTGCACAGTGCATGTCGCGGAAACTAATCCAGCGACGTTACGGACGGATAGTACTCTATCTACACCATGTATGAATCTCTGAAAGTTTGGGTTAACTCTGTGCGGAGAGAGAAAGAGGTATCGACACCATCTTTTCGACGAGAGAGTACTGAAAATGAAGAGACGGCCAGAGAAAATACCCTTTTTTGGCTGTATCTTTGCGCATTTAGCTTGGAAAAAGATGATTTTTTGTAGAAAGTTTACACTTGACGTTACAAACATTATGCCAAATTTTTATTTAAAAAATTTCAAAAAAATTTCAAATTTTTTGAAAATTTTTCAATCAAAAAATCGCAATATTTTCCTCTCAAAATCCCGTAAATGCATTCAAAATTACAATCAAAATGTCTTCTGAAACTCTTTACGTCCCATTCGAACCGTTTTCGCCATCAAATTTATATTACACTAGCAAGGGCCTCACCTCTGATCGCCAAACATGATGTAG
>VUOU01000008.1:81509-154632 GCA_025436335.1 Bursaphelenchus mucronatus
GGCCCTTAACCAAATACCTGCACATCCCTTTTTAAATTGAACTTTAAATTTTTCAAAAATCCCCTGAGGCAAGTAAATAAAATTTAGCTCAATTTGAAGCCAATGTCATGGTAAATAACCTACAACTCTTGGCCTTAAATTATATCGCCTTAGGGCTCCACAATTCACCCGGGTTTTACAACGACCCTTTACCAAATACCTGCTCACCCCTTTTTTCATTCAACTTCGAATTTCTCAAAAATCCCCTAAGGCAAGTGAATAAAATTTAGCTCAATTTGAAGCTAATGGCATGCTAAATACCATGCAAGGTTTCGTTTTTGGTTACGTCGCCTCAAGACTTGAAAATAAAGCAATCTTTACGGAGCACTTTTCGAAAATTTCGATTTTTTTCCAATTTGATAACAAGTTTTGGTGGAGTAAAACAGAGTGAGGCTTGTAGTTTACCGCCGACTATAATTGGATTTCAGAATATAACAACGACCGCCTAAAACAAACATTTTTTCGGGCCTTTGCCAAAAATTGGAGTAAAAAAAAACGAATTTTTGACTATCAATCAACTTTTTGCCCTCTGGCTATAAAAGAGGGTCCATGATACTAGTCCGTTCGTAAAGTCGCAGTCGCTGGAGTGATGTTTGCGATGTGCACTGTGAGAAAAAAGAAGTTCACTTTGCACTGTGCAATAGGCTTTTTCGGCTGTCGCTCGCACCGCACAGTGCATGTAGCCGAAATCACTGCAGCGACTTTCCGGACAAACTAGTACTACCTAAACTTCAAAAAATCTCAAAATAAACCAACTTACGGATTGTCATAATCATGTCCCCTTCCCACACAATGAATCGGATCCAACTCATCCATGGGGAACGCGTGCTTCATGTAATTCTCATAGCCGTAGTAAAACATCCTCGCCGCCTCATCCCGACTGATTTTCAGTTGTTCGCGGCCCAACGGCCCGTAGTATTTGTCAAAGTTCGACCAGTCGAACACAAATTTCGAGGCATTTGCAGTTTGTAGGAGGAGAAGGAACCGGACCAGCATCTGCAATACACGTGACTGATACGGAAATACACGTCAGACTTGGTATTCGTCCATTTCAGAGGTCTTTTTCCGTCAAAAAGAAAATTTTGGAACGAAAAAAAAATTTACAAATTTTTACAAAAATTTGCGCTACAAAAATCGCGAAAAACTTACAGTAATCCAAGTGGATTTTGTTGACCATATGGTCGGATGATCTTGTTCACGTCCAATTACTAGAGTAAAATTTACAATCGTTGTTTATGACGTCATTTCCGGCTGTAGCGATCGCTGCAAAATCGAGGGATTTTTGTCGATTTTTGTGAAAATTTTTTTTTCGAAACAATAAAAGAGTTAATTAAAATTTGAATAAAATTTGAATAAAAAGTTTGGAAAATAATTTCTGAGACGAGGAAAACAACTGACGAGAGAAAAAATATATAATAATATAGAAAAAAAACTCGCCCTTTCCCCGAGGAGAGACTTGACTCGCTGCGAGAGAGAGAGAAATAAAATTTATGAGCACTTTCATTAAGTGCATGGACTTCGTCTCATTGATTGCACAGTGCATTTCACACTTTTCCCACGCGTGTCGCCGTCGCACAGTGCATTCCACCCTTTTCGCACAATGCAAACCTCAAAAATGCCGTTTGCACCGTGCAAATTCCAGCCTCCGACGCGGCGACGCAGTCGAAACTTGCTCATGTCGCAGCGATACGTCGATGCCGTTTGCACTGTGCACAAGTCCAAGCGCCGATCGCTTTCCGCACTGTGCACAAACAAAACCTCCATTTTGCACTGTGCATTTGACCTTTTTTTTTTGGGTTTTCGCACTGTGCATCGACAATCGCTGCGACATAAGTTTCGGCTGCGTCGCAGCGTCGGCGCCAGGAGTTTGCACAGTGCAAGCGGTTTTTTTGAGGTTTGCACGGTGCGAAAAAAGTGGAATGCACTGTGCGACAGCGACAAGCGTGGGAAAAGTGTAAAATGCACTGTGCAATCAACGCGACAAATGTCCATGCACTGTATGAAATTGCTACTAGTCCATCCGGAAAGTCGCTGGGGTGATTTCCGCGACACGCACTGTGCAAAAACAAAAGTTCCCTTTGCACTGTGCAATTTCTTGCTTTTTGCACCGTGCAGTAGGCTTTTTTCTGCCGTCGCTCGCACTTCGAGTTTTTTCTGCACAGTGCAAACATCGCACGGTGCGGTCGACGTCGCAAAGTGCCTTTGCGCGACAAACAATCGGCGCGGTGCGAAACAAGAGCGCACTGTGCATTGTTTGTCCTTTTCAAAGCAATTTTGCACTGTGCGGGGTTTGCAGCGCGCCATGAATTTTACTCGTCGCCTCGCGACAAGTTTTTTGCGCGACGGCGCACGGTGCGGACATGTCAGGACTGTTCGGCCCGCTTTTTGTGTCGAGTCGCACAGTGCACATTTTTCACAATGCATTTGACCTTTTGCACTGTGCAATCGAGATATCGCCGCGACGCTCTTTTTGCACAGTGCAAACGGCATTTTTGAGGTTTGCACAGTGCAAAATGCTTCAAAAAAGCGCGCGCACTGTGCAAGCTTTTCTACGTCGCTGCGTCGGCCCTTTGCACGGTGCAAACGGCGTTTTTGAGGTTTGCACAGTGCAAAATGCTTCAAAAAGGCGCGCGCACCGTGCAAAAAAAGGAAAAATGCACTGTGCGGCGGGAAAAAAGTCTACGAGACGTTTGAACAGGCGTATGTAGTATAAATTTACATTATGCTTTTTTTAAAGAGATATTTGAGCTATTTAACATTCTTTTTGCAAAACCATCGCAATTTTTAGGTCGAAAAAATTGCGATTTTTTGCGATTTTCTCTCAAAAAATCGCAAATCCACTCCCCACCCGTGACTATCTATATTTTCGCACAATTTCCCACCAAATTCTACGCTCAGATTCATCGGTTTACTCAATTTTCGTCCAAAACTTGACATCAAATCACATGTACAATATAGCCAAATCCTCTCTCATTCCCAATTGGCATGGAATTCGCGGAAGCGATGAACGTACGGGAGTGGTGGGGTCTCGCAGGCCAATTGGCCGTACTCTTGAATCGGGAAGACGGCCAGCTCCAGGTTCTTCTCGGTCGACTTTACCCAACTGAACTTGTGCTGACTGACGTCTTTCAGTTTGCGGGCGCGTGTCTGCACATTTCGCCACACATCCATTGCGCGTTGATAGAGGAGGAATTGCAGGTCCTCGCAGGACTCACACTCGTCTTCATGAAGCACTTGCTTTATCTGGAAATATTTTAGCCATAAATTTATATTACACTGGGCACAAAGGTGAGGGCTCGGGAAAATTTGTTTGTTATCGAAGGGGTTTGTTGTAATATCCACAAATTTGGTATTAAAATGATGCTTGGATCATAGGCTATTTGTCAAAGAGCGATCTTGTAATTTACAGGAGATTTGATGCAGATCTCGGCTATATATTATACTAGACATCAAGTCTAACGTCAATTCAAAAAAAATCCCAAAATTTTGGAACGAATCTCGATAAAACTTTTCAAATATAAACAACACGTGGCCTTGTGTAACCAGAAGCAGTTTTACGCTCCGTACTTTAGAAATCTTGGAGATATGTCCATTTAAATCCAATCAAGATTAAAAAAGCAAAAAAAATTCGGTTTTTCGACAAAATTTCAAAATTCTCTAATTATTTTTGGACTAATACATGCTCTATGTCGACATAGTTCAACCAGAACCCCAATTATCGCGGCATCCTTACATTAATCGCGGCCGCTTGTTGTTTATTCAGCTCGATTCTTCGCTGATCCACGAGTTCGTTGATAATTTTCTCGAAATGAATCCATTGCGCGCTTTTTCGCGACTTCCAACAATTCGACGGGCAAATCGGGTTGATCGAATAGGAAGGCAACGTATTCGCCACGGCGTTGCATTCGAGGACCTTGGGCAAATTGAGGTCCGGCACTTCGTACTTCTCCCCGAATCTTTCGATTTGCCAGGTGATTTCGGAGTACCAGTTGTTGACTAAAAGAGGGAAAATGAATTTTCATCGCCTTTTGTATAATTTGGAATCAATTTTTGTCAACTCTGGAATCATCTTGTAGGGCGCAGCTCGAAAAATTCAATTCTTTAAATTTCGCAGTATACGTTTGATCGTATAAAATGACTTAGGTAGAAATTGATGTATTATACCCGTCAAACCTCAATACAGTTGATTTTATACATCTCAGGTGCTTTAGGGCGCAACTCGCGGCAATTTTTTCGATTTTACATTTTTTAGCAGGTTTCGTCGTATAAAAAGGAACCGCAATTTTGAAAAATGCTTGCAGAACAGGATAAATTGCAAAACGCAGGCCAAATTACTTTATTACAACAATATACAGTCAAAATAGTCGCCTTCAAAAAAGTTTAATCGTATAACTTGGTACCCGCAGCCTGCAGGGCAAAAAACTCTAAAAAATGACTTACCCAGCTGTGCATACATGATCAGTCTTTCCTTGTCGTTGGCAAATTTCGGTTTTTTCGTGCAAACTTCAACGTTCTCCAACAGATCGTCCAATTTTCGCTTTCGAATTGGCGAAGGCACTGGCTCCAGTGCATCTTCCTCGAGGGAAATCAGCGACTCCAATGATAACGAGCGCTCGGAGAGGGTGGGACTACTGTAACAGACAAAAATGAGACGTTCAAAAGCCTTGGAAATCAGTTTTGAAAAAAAAAGCTTTGCACTGTGCGCAGTTTTGCGATCAAATTTTTTCGCACTGTGCGGGGAAAAAAACGTTTTTTTGCACTGTGCATTCCAAACTTTCTTGCACCGTGCAAAACTAAGCGACAGAAAACAAAATAGTTCCTCTGCACAGTGCAACCCAAAAGACAATAAAATCGCACAGTGCGATCAAAAAACAGAGTTTTTTCTGCACTGTGCGCAGTTTTGCGATCAAATTTTTTCGCACTGTGCGGGGGAAAAAACATTTTTTTGCACTGTGCATTCCTAACTTTTTTGCACTGTGCAAAACGAAGCGACAGAAAAGTGACTTCTTTGCACAGTGCAGTCATAAAAGTCGTCAAATCGCACAGTGCAATCACAAAACAAAAAGTATTTTTTTCTGCACCGTGCAAAATTTTGCGACAAACTTTTTTCGCACTGTGCGGGGAAAAAACGATTTTTTGCACTGTCCATTCCAAACTTTTTTGCACTGTGCAAAACGAAGCGACAAAAATGTGCTTTCTTTGCACAGTGCAACCCAAAAGACAATAAAATCGCACAGTGCGATCAAAAAACAGAGTTTTTTCTGCACTGTGCAAAATTTTGCGACAAACTTTTTTCGCACTGTGCGGGAAAAAAACGATTTTTTGCACTGTGCAAAACGAAGCGACAGAAAAAAATGATTCCTCTGCACAGTGCAACCCAAAAGACAATAAAATTGCACAGTGCAACCACAAAACAAAAAGTATTTTTTCCCGCACTGTGCAAAATTTTGCGACAAACTTTTTTCGCACTGTGCGGGAAAAAAACGATTTTTTGCACTGTGCAAAACGAAGCGACAGAAAAAAATGATTCCTCTGCACAGTGCAACCCAAAAGACAATAAAATCGCACAGTGCGATTAAAAAACAGAGTTTTTTCTGCACTGTGCAAAATTTTGCGACAAACTTTTTTCGCACTGTGCGGGAAAAAAACGATTTTTTGCACTGTGCAAAACGAAGCGACAAAAATGTGCTTTCTTTGCACAGTGCAACCCAAAAGACAATAAAATCGCACAGTGCGATCAAAAAACAGAGTTTTTTCTGCACTGTGCAAAATTTTGCGACAAACTTTTTTCGCACTGTGCGGGAAAAAAACGATTTTTTGCACTGTGCAAAACGAAGCGACAGAAAAAAATGATTCCTCTGCACAGTGCAACCCAAAAGACAATAAAATTGCACAGTGCAACCACAAAACAAAAAGTATTTTTTCCCGCACTGTGCAAAATTTTGCGACAAACTTTTTTCGCACTGTGCGGGAAAAAAACGATTTTTTGCACTGTGCAAAACGAAGCGACAGAAAAAAATGATTCCTCTGCACAGTGCAACCCAAAAGACAATAAAATCGCACAGTGCGATTAAAAAACAGAGTTTTTTCTGCACTGTGCAAAATTTTGCGACAAACTTTTTTCGCACTGTGCGGGGAAAAAACGATTTTTTGCACTGTGCAATCACAAACCAAAGACTTTTTTCTTCTGCACTGTGCGAAATTTGCACGCAACTTTGTTCCGCACTGTGCGGTAAGAAAATTACTTGTTTTGCACTGTGCATTCGAAAAAAAATAAAAAAAATTTTTTTTGCCATTTACTACATGCATAATATAATATCACTTACCAACTGCGATTATCAGTGGAAACAGTCGTATCCTCCGAGGAGAGGGCTGAGGAGACGGGAGATGCGGACATACTCATAACAACTATCTGACTTATTCAGTGGAAACAACAGTAGTAATAGTAATTAAATTTTTTTTTCTGGTTTTCACTAGCTTTTGGAATAATTTACAATACAATTATCAACAAGTAACAAGGATTTAAATAGTGTGAGTAAACGAGGTTTGAAATACGTAGCCCAAATTTATATAGTGTTAACAATAAGAGGGAAAAAGAAGGGTGTTTTCCCGCGAGTTCCGCGCCAAAAAGAACTCTTTTCCCAAAAGAAATTGATTACTTCCCAAATGGGTCAAGTCTTCCTCTCTCTTTTCTCGCATGGCTTTTCGAGAGCGCAACGATGGCGAATGGTGCGGTGCGTACGGCGCGAAAAAAGACGAGACAAGTCTTGCTCTTTTGCGCTCCACGAATCACTATTTTCGATTATTGGAAATCTTTTTTTTCGGATTTTGGAAAAATTTTTTTTAAAGGCAAGTACCCCAAGTGCGACGCTCGGAATTAAAAAAAATTTTGCATACATGTCAGACATAGGCCACATATCAATGTCCGAAAATTTTAGCTCGCTCTACGCAGCGAGAGCCGAGATATTCAACGATCGGCCGAGAGAGCACGCGAAACGTGGAGCGGTCAGAGAGAAAACAATTTTTGGCCGTAACTTTGCCAATTTTGCGCGGAAAAAATCGATTTTTTGTGGAAACTTTGCCCTCTATGGTAGAAATGGCCATGCAACTTATCATACCAAAATTCGCAAAAAAATGTCATATTTTTTGCCAACTTTTGATTTAAAAATCTCGGTCGTTTCTGCAAAGCGCGAGCTAGGAGTCTCGCATGTCTTCAAAAACATAATACTAAGTGAAATACGTCCTTTCGAGGTGATCTACTCCCCTTTTTTGCCATTATTCGCAAAAAAATGTCGCATTTTCGCCAAATTTCGATCTAAAAATCTCGGTTGTTTCTGCAAAGCGCAAGTTAGAAGACTCGAATATGTCTTAGAAAAAATATTACTAAATTTGTCTCCAAGTTTCATCAAAATCTGAGCGTCGCACTTAGAGTACTTCCCCTGTGAGTTCAAATTGAAATTTCTCAAAGTCCGAAATAAAATTTTTTTTGCAATTTTTGGCAAGAAAAGTTACACATCTATTTCTACCGTATAGGGTGATGTTTCCACAAAAAATCATCTTTTACCGCGCAAAAATGGCAAAGATACGGCCAAAAAGTGTTTTTTCTCCGACTCTCCGCGATTTGCGTGCTCTCTCGGCCACAAAGATTGTTGAATATCTCGGTTTTTGCTGCAAAGCGCGAACCAAAACTTTCAGCCATTGATATGTGACCCATGCCCAACGTATGTGCAGAATTTCAAGAAAATCTGAGCGTCGCATTTGTGGTACATCCCTTGTCAAGTCGCAAAAAAAATCATCAAAAGATGACGTCATTCACCGAGTATTTTTTCAAATTTCGTTGAAAATAGTCGGTGAAATGACGTCATCGAACATCCTCAGTTCTTTGGACGAATTCGCTGAAAGATACGGCCGAAAAGTGTTTTTCTCTCTGACTCTCCGCGTTTCGCGCGCTCTCTCGGCCACAAAGATCGTTGAATATCTCGGCTCTCGCTGCAAAGCGCGAGCTAAAACTTTCGGACATTGATTTGTAGCCCATTTAGATCGTCTTTGCAAAATATTTAAAAAAAATAAAAAAAAATGATCAATTTTCCCCTCAGGCCAAATCCGCAATTTCTCGTTTCAATTTATTTCTCGCGCACAGCAACTTCAACCGCACTGTGTGGAAACCGCGTTTCAATCGATTTTTCCCTCCAAATCCAATCATTTCGGGCTAATTCGAGACGGCCCCAGTGAAGGACGACAGTTCTTCCTTCGATTTATCGCCCGCCACGGCCATTGCCAGGTCCGCTCGGGTGAGGACGGTGATTGGCCGCCCTTCTCGCAGTGTTCTCGGGTCGAACAGTTCGTCAAAGTACTTGTCGCCGAGGAATCTCGGACCAGAGAGTCGCTTGTGAGGCGCGTACACCATAACCTGCTGCAGCAGTTTCAGAGCGTCGTCGGGGGCGGTGGGACAAAGCTGAAAAATCTACGTGGACCAAATTCGTTTCGTTTCTAAAGTCGAAAAATTGCCATTTGCAAAAAAATTTTTCGTTTGCACAGTGCAACAAATACCCTGCACTGTGCAATCAAAAAATTTTTTTGCACAGTGCAGAAGATTTTCAAAAGTTTTGCACTGTGCAATCAAGAAAAAAGTCGTTATTGCACTGTGCAATCCAAAAAGAAATTCTGCATAATGCGGATTTTGCACTGTGCAATTGAAAAAAAATTGCACAGTGCAGAAGATTTTCAAAAATTTTGCACTGTGCAATCAAAAAAAACGTCGTTCTTGCACTGTGCAATCCAAAAAAGAAATTCTGCATAATGCGGATTTTGCACTGTGCAAGAAATTTCCTGTTCTCGCACTGTGCGATCCAAAACAAAATTCTGCACAGTGCAGTCTTTGCACTGTGCAACAAATATCTGTCTTCTGCATAAAAAGAATCGTCTATCTTGCACTGTGCAATCGAAAAAATTGCACAGTGCGGAAAGTTTTTGAAAATTTCGCACTGTGCAATCAAAAAAAATTCTGCACAGTGCGGATCATAAAAACTCTGCACTGTGCAATCAAAAAATTTTTCTGCACTGTGCGGCAAATTTTCCAAAATTTTGCACCGTGCAAAAAATTTCCTGTTCTTGCACGGTGCAATCAATCAAAAAAAAGAATTGTTGCACTGTGCAATCTAAAAAAATTTTTCTGCACTGTGCGGCAAATTTTCCAAAATTTTGCACCGTGCAAAAAATCCTGTTTTGCCCTTTTTCTAAACAAAAAAAACAGTGTAAATACTGACCTCTTTGATTCCGTTTCCTCCTCGTTTGGTGAACACTTTCTCCGCACTTTTGGCGGTTGTTTCCGTCAACAATTTGACCTTCCGCACGTTCATGGCGGCTTTCTCGGCATCTGATGGCATTCCAAATACCCCGATGATCTTCTAAAACACTCCTCATCAACCACTTGCTCATGAAGCCTTTTTCCCCAAAAATTACGCCCAAAAGGTCGCGAATTCGCGTTACATTAACCTACCCATAGCTGATCGTCGGTGGTGAGGCCGGCGAGAAACGTCCGTCCTCGCAGCATCTCGCCGAACACGCAGCCCGCCGACCACACATCTACAACGCCCAAAAATTACTGCAGTCCACGGCACACCCACCAATCTCCATCCCGTACACGTGCGCGCCCAACAACAGCTCGGGCGGTCGATAATATCGAGTCACGTGGTACGACGACATCGTACGTTGCTCGCCAACCACCTGCAAAATGAAAATTATTGAGTTAAATGTTAAAATACGATCTTTCGAAGAGCCCCTCAACTTTTTTTCACCTTGTCGAGCAAAATTTTACAAACTTTGATCATTTATATTACACTAGGTATCAAAATCAAAATTTCCAAAAAAAAAAATCGAATTTATATCAAAATCTTTTGAATAAATATCGCCAATTGCTAAAGTACGACTTCTTTTTACAAGTTTTAAATTTTTAATGCGATTTTTTATGCGAAAAATACAAAAAACTCCATCTTTTGATATTATACTAGGCATGGGTCCAAAAATCATCAAATTTTTGTCCAATTTCTATCTTACATCAACGAAAGGAGTATAACATACAACACGTAGTTCCTTCATAAGCAGTATTCAACCTTTTGCGACAAAAATTAATCGAATTTTATGTTGAAAAAACAAAATTTTTGCAATTTTTGAGGAAAAACTAAATTTTAAAGCGATATAAAAGCAAAAAAGGGGACGTAGATCACCTTGAAACGACGTATTTCACTTAGTATTATGTGTTTGAAGACATTTGCTAGACTTCTAACTCGCGCTTTGCAGAAACAACCGAGATTTTTAGATCAAAAGTTGGCAAAAATGCGACATTTTTTGTGAATTTTGCTAAGAAAAGTTACATAGCTATTTCTACAGTAGCAAACAACAATATAGTGTCGATACCCTATCATACAGGCAGAGAAATCATACACAGCCACTAAGTGTTGCACTTGGGGTTAACCATGGCTTCCGGGTTGGGCCGGCCCCATCCAAAGCAAATTTGAAACGGCGCGGGGCCGGACCGAACTTTTTGGGCCCGTCCAAGAATTGGCCCGTAATAACTAAAATTCAGAGTTTGGAAGCGAAGATTGGGGTAGCAAAAAAATAGAGTGTCGAAACTCTATAATACAGGCAAAGAAATCATACACCACTATCTGAGATCATTTTCAAAAGGTTTACAACACTTTTCTAACTATTTTTCTCATCTTGACTTAGTAATGTTATATTTGCCGGGCGAATTTGACCTCGACGGGCCGGGCCAAAGCAAATTTGAAACGGCCCGGGAGCTATGTCTAGTTAGAATGTCTAGCTAAAATCTCAGTTGTTTCTGCAAAGCGCGAGCTAGGAGTCTCGCATATGTCTTCGAAAACATAATACTAAGTTAAATACGTCTTTTCGAGGTGATTTACTCCCCTTTTTTGCCTTTATTCGCAAAAAATGTCATATTTTTGCCAAATTTCGCTCTAAAAATCGCGGGCCGCACAGTGCACATTGTTCCCAGTGCATTTGACCTTTTGCACTGTGCAATCGAAATATCGCCGCGGCGCTTTTTTGCACGGTGCGGCATTTTTGAGGCTCGCACAGTGCAAAACGCTTCAAAAAGGCGCGCACCGTGCAAAGAAGAAAAATGCACTGTGCGGCGCGACAAAACGCCTACGGGACTTTTAAAAAGGCGTAGTAAAGATTTTTTTAAAAATTTGTAAGTTTGACTTTTGATACTTTTAAAAAAGTATCATGGATACTTTTTGATACTTTTGCTTAAAATAAAAATTTTTCTGAAACAAAAGCAAAATTTACGCTTTTTTCGGTCCGGCCCGGCGCGGGAAACATGTCGCACTTGGGGTACTTCCCTTTTCAACAATTTTTCCCCAAAATTGGCAAAAAAATCAAAAAATTTCTCCGACTTACCGCCGAACTACCGTAATCCGCCACCTGAATCAGCCCCGCTTCCGGCTCGAGCAGGATGTTCTGCGGCTTCAGATCGCGATGGATAATCCGATGTTTGCGCAAGAACTGCAGCCCTCGGAACACCTGCCATATAAACAACTTGGTGTCGATGGGCGAGAGCGGCGTTGGCTTCGACTTCTTGATGTAGGCGCTCAACGACATGGGCATAAAGTTCATCACCAACGAGAAGCAGGTCTAAACAGACAATTCTCGATGAATCCACCCCCGAAAAAAACGTCTACCCTCAAACAACAAAGCTTGCACAAGTCGGAAAAAAAGTCTGGCCAGGTGGGAAAAAATGTGGCCATGGGCAAAAATGTTTGTCAATGCGGGAAAAAAATTCGGACCAAGTGCGAGAAATTGTGGCAAAAAGGGAAAAATTGTGGCCAACTGAAGAAAAATTTTCCAAGCGGGCAAAATTTTTTCCCACGGGGGAAAAATTTTTTCCAGGTGGGCAAAAAATTTTTTCCAGGTGGGAAAAAAGTGTGGCCAAGCCTTTTTCCGACCAGGCCGCACTCTTTGGTAAAAATTTCAAATATTTGGCCATATTGTTTTTATTTTGCCCACTTTGACAATTTTTTTCCTATTTGGCCAAGTTTTTTGCACATGGCCCCATTTTTCCCGACTTTGTGACATTTTTTTAGCTAAAATTTCGAATATTTGGCCATGTTTTTTATTTTGCCCACTTCGAGAAATTTTTTCCCCATTTGGGCAAATTTTTTGTCCGTGGCCACGATTTTTCCTACTTGACCAACCATTCCTGCATTTGGCCACATTTGTTGGCTAAAATTTCATACATTTGGCCCTATTTTTTATTTTGCCCACTTCGAGAAATTTTTTTCCATTTGGGCAAATTTTTTGTCCGTGGCCACAATTTTCCCACTTGGTCATACTTTTTGTCTAAAATTTTACATATCTAGCCACATTTTTTCATTTTGCTCACTTGGACAAAATTTTTCCCATTTGGGCAAAATTTTTTGCCCATGGCTTCAATTTTTCCCACCTGAGCAAACTTTTTTCCCACTTGGGCAAGCTTTTCTGTTTGAGGGTAGATTTTTTTGAGGGCGGATTCGCAAACCTCCCAAAATGAGGGCGGGTAGTGATTACCTTTTCGCCATAGCGAGTCTGAAACAGATAGAGCAAATTGACAATGTTCTTGGGCTTGGTTTGGTTCAACTTTTGGAGGATTCGCACCTCCTTGCAGTCTTCGGTTTGATCTGAAGCAAAAGTTTAGTTGAAAAAGACTTGGTTTTACCAGGGAATTCGGAATTTTGAAATTTTTTTATTTTATAAAAACTATGGTAAGGGGGGACCAAGACAAATTTCTTGAAAAAAATTAAATTTTTCGTCGAAAAAATCCATTTTTTAAAATGAAAAATCGTAAATTTAGCTTTCGCTGTTCAAAAAATTTAATTTTAACTAAAAGTATCAAAAAGTATCCATGACACTTTTTAAAAGTATCAAAAGTTATCACATAGGAAATTACGTCTAATTTACAAATTTAGAAATAATTAGATCATTTTCAAAGGGTTTACAACACTTTTCTGAAATTTTTTTTCATCCTATCTTAGTAATGTTACATTTGCCGGGCGAATTTGACATCTCCTGGCCGGGCCGAAGCAAATTTGGGAGCTATGTCTAGTTAGAATGTCTAGCTAAAATCTCAGTTGTTTCTGCAAAGCGCGAGCTAGGAGTCTCGCATATGTCTTCAAAAACATAATACTAAGCGAAATACGTCTTTTCGAGGTGATCTACCCCCCTTTTTGTTTTTATTCGCAAAAAATGTCATATTTTTGCCAAATTTCGCTCTAAAAATCGCGGGCCGCACAGTGCACATTTTTCACAGCGCATTTGACCTTTTGCACTGTGCAATCAAAATATCGCCGCGGCGCTTTTTTGCACGGTGCGGCATTTTTGAGGTTTGCACAGTGCAAAATGCTTCAAAAAGGCGCGCACCGTGCAACGAAGAAAAATGCACTGTGCGGCGCGCGATGCCATGTCTAGTTAGAAGTCTGAAAATCTCGGTTGTTTCTGCAAAGCGCGAGCTAAAAGTCTCGCATATGTCTTAGAAAACATAATACTAAGTGAAATACGTCTTTTCGAGGTGATCTACCCCCCTTTTTTGCCTTTATTCGCAAAAAATGTCATATTTTTGCCAACTTTCGACTTAAAAATCTCGGTTGTTTCTGCAAAGCGCGAGCTAGGAGTCTCGCATATGTCTTAGAAAACATAATACTAAATTTGTCTCCAAGTTTCATCAAAACCTAAGCGTCGCACTTCGGGTACTTCCCCTGCAAATAAAGGAAAAAAAAAAAAAAAAAGTAAAATACGGCCGCATCTTCACGCCCCAACGCGCTGCAACACGTTCCCACCCCACAAACCCCCATTTCAAGCCTACTCCAACACTTCTTCACGGCGACGGTGATCGTCTTCCCGCCTTCCTTCAGCTCCCCGATGTAGACATTCGCATAAACGCCGTAGGAAAAGAGCCGCAGATTGCACAAATCCAACTGCACCGAGGCGGCGTCGCCGGGCCGATGCGCTTCCACGCTCTGCGTCGATTGGTGATCCATCCACCGCCGCGGTCCCCGCCTAACCAAATGAAAATGGGAAAAAAAACGAAAATTTTTAGGATTTTTTTGATTTTTTCACAATAAAAAATTTTTTTTTTAAATTTTTTTGACGATTTTTTGGTCGAAATTTGACTGCAGGCTAGGGTTGTCATTTTGACGGAATTTTTCAAAATGACGTCAAGTTGACATCAAATTGCCGGCATTTTCATCAAATTGTGTCAAATTGCCGTTCTTTTGGTTTCAATAAAAATTGCCGTCATTTTTGTCAAATTGGGCCAAGCCGTGTTAAATGGCCGTCTTTTTGGTTTGAATTGACATCAAATTGCCGTCATTTTCGTCAAATTGCTCCAAATTGTGTCAAGTTGCCGTTCTTTTGGTTTGAATTAAAAATTGACGTTATTTTTGTCAAATTGCGCCAAGTTGTGTTAAATTGCCGTCCTTTTGGTTTGAATTGACATCAAATTGCCGTCATTTTCGTCAAATAGCGCCAAATTGTATCAAATTGCCGTTCGTTTTGCTTAAAGCCGTCTAATCATAAAAAAACATTGTTCAAGGTAGTATAGGGGTTTCAAACATGTTTAAGCCCATGTACAAATTAAAACAACAGCTTATAACAACAAAAGGAGTTTAGTAGACCCATTTTCGGATCATCTTCGTCCTCGTTCCCGCTGTCACTATCATCCAAATTCTCATTGATGAATTGAGTCAGTGAAACCGGAGCCTTCTTGTAGTAAATAGCAAGAATTTTTAGCGTGAAAATTTTTCGTTGGGAAAAATTCTCAATTTTTTTTTCAAAATTCTAAAAAATTTCCCAAAAAAAAATTCAATTTGGCCATCAAAATGACAGCGCAATTTGACCTGACGAAATGACGGCAATTTGACGACGTGGCAGACCGTCAAGTTGACGGGCGGCACAACCCTACTACAGGCCTACTACTTGTGTTTCCATAAGGTGCGTAGACTTTTTGTCGCGTTTTAACGCCGTCGCACGTCAAATCGAAAAAGCAAAAAGGAGGGAACTCTTGGCATTTCGTCACAAATATGGGATCCGAGAAATGTTTTTTGACCGATTTCTTGTCAAATTTGGTAAAAACCAGGTCTTTTTTGACAAAATTTACCATTTCCAAGCTATATGGGTTCTTTTCGGCCTTGGTTTGACCGGTAATACCTAGTGGGGAAATTTGCAAAATAATTTTTCCGATAAATATTTGGACGAAAAGCCAATTTGAAGTGCGCCGCACAGTGCATTTTGCTGTTTTTCCCCGCCGCACCGTGCATTTGGCTGTTTTTCGCACAGTGCCAACTTAAAAAGCGATCTACGAACATCCGAAGTGGTTGGGAGAAGTGTCAATTTGCGAGAGTTGCGGGGCGATGACTGATGAAGATCTGTTTTTGAAACGCTTCGTAATTAATGAGCGTTAGGGGTTGACCGGTTATATTTTTGGATAAGTTGGCCATCTATAATATGACGGCTAGACTTTTTGTCGCGTCGCACAGTGCATTTTCCCGCTTTTTGCATCGGTGCGCGCGCCTTTTTGAAGCATTTGGGCCCGGCCCAGAATTAGCCCGTTGTACCTAAAATTCAGAGTCTGAAAGCAAAACTTCAAAAATTGGGATATCAAACCAAAAAAAGAGTGTTGAAACCCATCAGAGGGGCAGAGAACTTACACACAACTAGATACGAACATTTTCAAAGGGTTTACAACACTTTTTTAACTATTTTTTTATCCTGCCCTAGTAATGTTATATTTGCCGGGTAAATTGATATCGACGGGCCGGGCCAAAGAAAATTGGAAACCGCCCCGGGCCACGATTCTCGACCCGGCCCGCAAGCCATGTCGATTTTGCACCGTGCAGGCGTCAAAAATGCGGTTTGCACTGTGCAAAATTCGACGCTGCGAGCTTTTGGCTCGGACCGGCCCAACCCCCTCCGGGCCGCGATTTTGGGCCCGCCTGAGGGTCGTGTCTATATAGTGATTACTTTGGCAAATTACGGTGCATTTTTTCTTTTTTTGCACGGTGCGCGCGCCTTTTTGAAGTATTTCGCACTGTGCGAACCTCAAAAATGCCATTTGCACTGTGCAAAACTCAGCGACGTCGTTGAAAAAAGCTCACGTCGCGGCGATATTTCCATTGCACAGTGCAAAAGGTCAAATGCACTGTGCGGCGCGTTTCTCACAGTGCATTTTGCGCTTTTTGCACGGTGCGCGCGCCTTCTTGAAGGATTTTGCACAGTGCAAACCTCAAAAATGCCGTTTGCACTGTGCAAAATTCGACGCTGCAAGCTTTTGGCTCGGAGCGGCTCAACCCCCTCCGGGCCGCAATTTTGGGCCCGCCTGAGGGTCATGTCTATATAGTGATTACTTTGGCGAATTACATCTGCTCCGAGCTTTATTATACCTACACTTCGCTTCTGGAAAACATTCATCATAACCGAAGCGAACCAAATCTCCGACAAACATCAGTCGCTTGCCCTCGGTAAGGTCGCGATCAAAGCGACGTCTCCACAAGGAGATGATAAAATCAAGTTTCCGATTGTTTCGTCAACTCCAATCTCGGAAACGCACCAGAAAACAATCGCCCCTCCCGTGTGTGTGTGTGTGGGGGGATTCGGGCGCTCTGGAATACTTCTGGAAGCTCGCGCGGTTCCAGCATTTTTAAAGGGCACTTGGTGGGGTTTATGAAACTTTATGTGGGGCGGGGTACGGTCGCAAAATTGAAAATCAGGGCAAAGTCGATTTATTGTCATTTTTTGCAATTTTTTGTGGAATTTGATTTTTTCGGTCGAAAAAACGCGTTGAATTTTTGTCGCACAGTGCACATTTCTCACAGTGCATTTGACCTTTTGCACTGTGCAATCGAAATATCGCCGCGACGCTCTTTTTGCACAGTGCAAATGGCATTTTTGAGGTTTGCACCGTGCAAAATGCATCAAAAAGACCCGCGCACCGTGCATTTTGCTTCCGCGCACTGTGCAATTCTTGAACAGAGCCATTTGCACAGTGCAAAGCCTTCAGCAAGAACGCGGCGACGCAGTTGCAAAAGGCTTGCGTCGCAGCGATTTTCAAAACAGCACGGTGCAAAAGCTCTTTTCACGTCGCTGCGTCGGCACCTTGTGTTTTGCACAGTGCAAACGGCATTTTTGAGGTTTGCACCGTGCAAAATGCTTCAATAAGGCGCGCGCACTGTGCAAAAAGACGAAAAATGCACTGTGCGGCGCGACAAAGTCTACGGGACTTTGGAAAACGCGTAGTATAATATAAATACAAGAAATTTTTTGATGAAAGTTTTTTTTGTTTGTAAAATTGGTGACAGTTTTTTTTTCAGATTTTCTTTAAACTTTTTCACACACATTTTAGCTAGGCCATACATCAATTCCTGAAAGTTTTAGCTCCCACTTTGCAGCCAGAGCCGAGGCATTCAACGATTACGGCCGAGAGAGCACGGAAAACGTGGAGAGCGGTCAGAGAGAAAAACACTTTTTGGCCATAACTTTGCCAATTTCGTGCGGAAAAAATTGATTTTTTGTGGAAACATTATCCTCTATGGTAGAAATAGACGTGAAACTTTTCATGCCAAAATTCGCAAAAAATGTCATATTTTTGCAAACTTTTGATCTAAAAATCTCGGTAATTTCTGCAAAGCGCCAACAAAAAGTTTTGGATATGTCTTAGAAAAACTATTCTTAATTTGTCCCCAAGTTTCATCAAAATCTGAGTGTCGCATTTGCTTCCACTGTAAATAAAATTTCGCCTTTTTCCCATTTTTTGCGAATTTTGTCGTCAAAAACTTTTATGCCCATTTCTACTGTCGATGGTAATGTTTCCACAAAAAATTACTTTTTCCCGCGCGAAATTGGCAAAGTTATGGCCAAAAAGTGTTTCTCTCTCCCGCTCTCCGCATTTCCCCTACTCTCTCGGCCCCAAAGATTGTTGAATATCTCGGCTCTCATTGCAAAGCGCGAGCTAAAAATTTCAAGAATTGATGTGTGAGATACGCCTGAAATGTACGCAAAATTTGAAAAAAAACCTGGGCGTGGTACAAAAATATGGCAAGGGGGGAGTAAAGTCAAAAATGTAAAAAAAAATTTTTAGAATTGCCAAAAAAGTGTTTTTCTCTCTGACCACTATCCTCATTTAGAGTGCTCGTTCTTTGCAGACGAGCACTCTCTCGTCTGCAAAGTTTGTTGAATATCTCGGCTCTCATTGCAAAGCATGAGCTAAAAATTTCAAGAATTGACTTGTAGCCTATGTGGGTCATGCTGAAAAAATTTTACGAAAAACTGAGCGTCCTGCTTTGATCTCTTTTCTTTTTTATGTTTACTACTTATTTATGACGTTCCTCAAGATGTCCGCTTTCAAATTGCTTAAAATTTTACCTGCATTGTCGATCTAGTCTACAAATCAATTCCTGAAAATGTTAGCTTGCGCTTTGCAACGAGAGCTGAGATATTCAACGATCTTTGCGGTCGAGAGAGCACGCGAAACGCGGAGAGCGGGCAGAGAATTCGTTTTGAGCCATTTTTTGCGAATTTCGAACGAAAAAAATATTTTTTTTTGCAGATACCTTTACTCTACGTATCTATTTTTTTCAGATCGTAAAATCCGGCCCTAAAATTTTTACTATTTCAAAATTTTTTTCTAAAAATGACCTTGGTCCCCTCTTACCGTTCTTTTCTATCTATAGTTTCAACTACGTCGCCGCGTCGGAGGCTGGAGTTTGCACAGTGCAAACGGTTCTTTGGAGGTTTGCACTGTGCAAAATGCTTCAAAAAGGCCCGCGCACCGTGCAGAGTGAATTTTTTTCTTGCACTGTGCGAAAAGAGGAAAATGCACTTGTTGCTGGGCAGGGGTGAGGACCGCGAATCCGGTGGAATTCATCTCCTTCAGCTGGAAAAATAGCGTTTATTTTCTGCGACGCGGCCCCGGTTCTATTCGAAATTTTTTGAAAGTACCAAATGCACCTATTATGTAGTATCTTCGCAAAGTGCATGGAGATTTTTTCCGCACTGTGCACAAAAATTTTCCGCACTGTGCACAAAAAACCTCCATTTTGAACTGTGCATTTCAATTTTTTTGGTTTCACACGGTGGACATGTCGCTACGACATAAACAAGTTTCAACTATGTCGCCGCGTCGGAGGCTGCACTGTGCAAACGGTTTTCTGAGGCTTGCACTGTGCAAAAAGAGTGAAATGCACTGTGCGTTGGCAAAAAGTATGGGAAAAGGGCAAAATGCACTGTGCGAAAAGGAAAAAAGCTCATGGCACTTTAGGAAAATACTATTAGTTGTTTTTGCAAATACTAGTCCGTCCGTAAAATCGCTAGAGTGATGTCCGCAACATGCACTGTGCGAGAACAAAAGTTCCCTTTGCACGGTGCAATATGCTTTTTTTGGCTGTCGCTCGCACCCTGACCTGTTTTGCACAGTGCATCTCGCTGAGATCACTCCAGCGACTTTGCGAACGGTCTATTATTTTGCACTGTGCAATTTTTGCACGGTGCATTACCCGCAAATTGATCAGCGACAAAGGTTATCGCAACAAATTTTGTCGCAACCTCTTTGTTGTCGCCATTTCTTTGAAGTGGTGATGCACAGTGCAAACGGTTTTTCTGAGGTTTGCACTGTGCATAAAAAGTGAAATGCACTGTGCGTTGGCGAAAAGTATGGGAAAAGTGCAAAATGCACAGTGCGAAAACAAAGCTTATGGCACTTTATGAAAATACTAATAACTTTTTTTCGCTGAGATCACTCCAGCGACTTTGCGAACAGTCTATTATTTCTCACTGTGCATTTTTTGCACTGTGCAAAAGAGGGCTTCTTTTTTGCAAAAAGTTATTCTGCACTGTGTAAATATGTTTGAGACATAATTCTGCATTGTGCGAAACTTTCGATCTTTTTTGCACAGTGCGTGTCGCGGGAATGAATCTAGTTACTTTTCGGAAGGACTAGTATTTGCAAAAACAACTAATAGTATTTTCCTAAAGTGCCATGAGCTTTTTTCCTTTTCGCACTGTGCATTTTGCACTTTTCCCATACTTTTCGCCAATGCACAGTGCATTTCATTTTTTTTTGCACAGTGCAAGCCTCAAAAATACCGTTTGCACAGTGCAGCGTCCGACGCGGCGACATAGTTGAAACTTGTTTATGTCGCAGCGACATGTCCACCGTGTAAAACCAAAAAAATTGGTCACAAGTCTTTAGCCGTCTAAAACTCCCTTTTCTGTCGTCATTCCAAAGATCTTCGTTTTTTGTCACAAGCGAAACGTATACTTTGCGACAATCAAGTCATAAAATCGTTTCACTAATGGATTGAAGCAGCTACTTGCAGCTACTTTTGAATTGCGCGTTGAAAAAAAATCTCAAAAAAAGTCTTTTTATGTCCTGCAGCGAAAACAAAGGCGGCAGAGGTGCAAACAGTAAAATAATTGTTAGTAAGCATGTACAATGTCACTATTATTTTTTCCGTTGTTATTGGTACAGTAGACAAAGAAACTTTTTGGACATTTTGTTGCCACGCCGTAAAAAGGGCGGTTAAAAAGTGGCTGCACTGCACGTCAAATCGAAAAGGGAAGTCTTCAAGTTGGCGATTCGTTTTTGACACTTCGCAACATTGAAGAAAAGTAATTTTTTGGGTATCTAAATTCGCCATTTTTTTATGTGGCCGAGAGAGTACGCGAAATGCGGAGAGCGGCAGAGAGTGGAAGACACTTTTTGGCCATATCTTTGCCAGTTTCGTGCGGAAAAATTTGATTTTTTGTGGAAACATTACTCTCTACGGTAGAAATAGGCACACAACTTTTCATTCGAAAATTCGCAAAAAAAGTCGGATTTTTTTAAAAATTTTGATCTAAAAGTTTTGGTCGTTTCTACAAAGCGCAAGCCACTCCTCACGTCAAATCGAAAAAGCAAAAAGGAGGGAACTCTTGGCATTTCGTCACAAATATGGGATCCGAGAAATGTTTTTTGACCGATTTCTTGTCGAATTTGGCAAAAACCAGGTCGTTTTTGACAAAATTTACCATTTTCAAGCAATATGGACTCTTTTCAGACTTGTCCTGACCGGTAATACCTAGCGGGAAAATTTTAAAATAATTTTTCCAAAAAAATCTTTGGACGAAAAGCCAATCTGAACTACGCTTTTCGAGCCGCACAGTGCATTTTTCCTCCGTTTGCACGGTGCGCGCGCCTTTTTGAAGCGTTTTGCACCGTGCAAACCTCAGAATGCCGTTGGCACTCTGCAAAATGGAGGTTTTTTGTGCACAGCGACAAAATTATTTTCAAAACATGGGTCGACTTTTTGTCGCGCGCCGCACAGTGCACATTTGTCACAGTGCATTTGAACTGTTTGCACAGTGCAAAATGCAAAATGCTCCAAAAAGACGCGCGCACCGTGCAAAAAGGAAAAATGCACTGTGCGGCGCGTTTCTCACAGTGCATTTGACCTTTTGCACTGTGCAATCGAAATATCGCCGCGATGCTCTTTTTGCACAGTGCAAACGGCATTTTTGAGGTTTGCACCGTGCAAAACGCATCAAAAGGGGCCCGTGCACCGTGCATTTTGCTTCCTCGCACTATGCAATCCTTGAACAGAGCCATTTGCACAGTGCAAAGCCTTCAGCAAGAACGCGGCGACGCAGTTGCAAAAGACTTGCGCTTCTTGCCGCGCCGGCATGTAGATATCAAGCTTCCAGAGTAGAAATCATAGGTATTATGGGCCGATTTCGGGCCGGGCCGGACTTTTTCGGCGCGGCTCCGAGAAGACTTGGCTCCGGACCGGGCTGGGCTGAAAACTGGGCCCGCGGGCCGGGCTAAAACGGTTTGGTACGGCCCGGGGGGCATGTCTAGTCCCGAACCGCTTCAAAAAAGGCTTTGGCCCAGGCCAAAAAGTGCCGTTTGCACTGTGCAAAGCTCCAACCGTCGACGCAGCGACGTAGTTGAAAACAGCGTTACGCCGCGGCGATATTTCGATTGCACAGTGAGTCGGCGCCCGGAGTTTTGCACAGTGCAAATCGCATTTTTGAGGTGCGCACAGTGCAAAATGTCTCAAAAAGATTGCACAGTGCAAACGGTCAAATGCACTGTGAGAAATGTGCACTGTGCGGCGCGACAAAAATTCTATTTTTTTGAAAAGAATTTTGTCGCTGTCCGCACTGTGCACAAAAAACCTCCGTTTTGCACTGTGCGTTTTTGCTTTTTTTGGGTTTCGCACGGTGCAGTTGGAATATCGCGGCTAATTTTTTTCAAGCCACGTCGCTGCGTAGACGGCCGGAGTGTGCACAGTGCATGCGGCATTTTGAGGTTTGCACGGTGCAAAATGCTTCAAAAAGACGCGCGCACTGTGCAAAAAGACGAAGAATGCACTGTGCGACGCGACAAAAAGTCTATGGGACTTTTAAAAAGGTGTAGTATAATATAAATACAAGAAATTTTTTGGTGAAAGTTTTTTTTGTTTGTAAAATAAAATTGGTGACAGTTTTTTTTCAGATTTTCATTAAATTTTTTCACTCACATTTTAGTTAGGCCATACATCAATTCCTGAAAGTTTTAGCTTCCACTTTGCAGCGAGAGCCGAGATATTCAACGATCTTTACGGCCGAGAGAGCACGGAAAACGTGGAGAGCGGTCAGAGAGAAAAACACTTTTTGGCCATAACTTTGCTAGTACTGCCTCATATATCAATTTGTAAAAATTTTAACTCGCTCGTTGCAGCGAGAGCCGAGATATTCAACGAAACGCAGAAAGAGCACAGAAAAAGTTCATCTCACGCTCACCTTTTGCGATTTTTTGATCGGACATCGAATATTAATTCCCGAAAATTTTAACTTGCGCTTTGCAGAGGAAAGTATTATATTTCATAATACCTTATTGTATAACGTAGTAAAGGTAAATAGTAAAAATAAATATCCATGAAGATAGGGACCAAATATGGGGCCGCCGAGATATTCAACAATCTTTGTGACCGAGAGAGTACGCAAAATGCGGAGAGCGGTCAGAGAGAAAAACACTTTTTAGTCATAACATTGCCAATTTAGCGCGGAAAAAATTGATTTTTTGTGGAAACATTACCTTTTATGGTAGAAATACACATGCACAGTGCGTTCGGAATTTTTGAGGTTTGCACAGTGCAAATGGGGCACTATGAGGAAAAATGCACTGTGCGGCGCGACAAAAGCTCTACGGGACTTTTGAAAAAGCGTAGTAAATTGGCTGACAACTAAAGACCACTTATCAATTCCTGAAAATTTTTAGAGGCGGATTCTGATGCTATTTCGCGTCGTCGCCGACTGTATTTTCCCTCTGTTTACAGTTCATCGCATCGCCCCAAACCGATCCATCTTGGTCGTCTGCGGTTGGGGCGATTTGTCATTCAGGCGTATCGAAACAATGTTTTTCCGTCCTCCGATTACAGAAACGGATCAGGTCCGAGAGAGTGCCCATCGAGACGAAAGTGATATCGCGCAGCCGGTTATCACTTTCGTTTGATGCCCGCAGGCGCTGGATGCGCACAATAATATCGTCCGCCTCGTACAGCGACGCCCTCGTAAATCAGGGTTCAAATGGCGGCGTAGTTGGAGGCGGTGATTGATGAAAAATTTGTTTGAAACGCTCGGTAATTGATTGGTTTCTGGTTAGCGCGACGTTGTAGCGCGTTTCGCAAGCATGTAGGCTTACGGCGCTTTTTGGAACCCTAAAATGCAATGCGTTGATTTTAAGGGCAATTGGGACAAAATATAATTAGAATATAAGCCGTATTCGAGATTTTTAATTCGCGTTTTGCAGAAACAATTGGCAATTAACAAAGATTCTTTTTTTTTTTTTGAGTTTTTTGGCTAGAAAACGTCGACAAATAGGTTTATACATGTGTTTTTACTTTGCATTTATTGTTTTTATCACTTATTAATTGAATTTTGCTTTGAATTCCATTTTTTTCTAAGTTCAATGACTTTTGACGAAGTGTCACAAAAATTATTGGTTTTTTTAAAACTTAAAACTGTCTCATTTCACCCTATCTTTCCTTCTTGACTTGCATTAAACTCAAAAACCATTAGTGTTTGTGCGAATTATCGACGTTTGACGAAATGCCACAAAATTTATTGGATTTTGTATTTTGTGACATTTCGTCAAAAAATTTGCTAGACGGTTGAAAATAAATGTCAGATAGCTTGTTGGGCTCTGTAAAAGTCAATTTTACCATCAACCTGTGACAGCATTACCGTACTCCAAAAAAATTCGAGATATGTTATTGATGTCGAAAGTAATATCAAATGATGAAGATAGCTTCAAAAATTTTTTATGATCATTTTTCTACAGCTATTACAAACAAAGATTTCATTGCACCCACATTTTTTCTACAAAATATGACTAATACGACTATATTACTTTTGTACATGTTTTATCGTATAAAACCTCCCCATTGCTAGTCCGACCAAAGAACGCGACCTGATTGATCCTTCCGAGCTCGATCCGTCTGGAAGTCGCAACTTTTTTAATTTTTTGTCATAAACTATCGCCGAATTTTTCGAAAATCGTCTGGGTTTAACTAGTTCTGACAATTTCGGGCTGCAAAGCGTTTTTCTCCCGGGCGATCACACTTTCAAAGAATGCGAAGGGGTTTTTAAAGTTTTGCTTGAAACCCTTTTATTGACGAAGATAATCGGAATTGAATTGCTCGAGGAAAGGGCAAACGGCGCTCAACATCCCGCTGACAAACCGTTTTTTGTCTGCGGTTACGGTAGCGAGCACGATTTTCGAGACGACGCAAGACGTCGAGGACCGGCGTTGCGGCTACAGTAAGATTGTTTGATCAAAGAACAAAATTTTTAGCTGGAAATTTTTTTAAAAACTTTTTTAAAAAAAATGATGACTAAAAGGGAGGGCTACATTTTTAAGGTCAATTCTCAAAGTAAAATCGACTGATTTTTTTCAAATTTTACGTAGATCATTTAAAAAGGACCTTTTTCAATTTCTGAAAATTTCAGCTCGTGCTTTGCAACGAGCGCTGAGATATTCAACAATCTTTGCGGCCGAGAGATTAAGGAAAGTGAAGAGAGTTGAACAGACAGTAGTCAAAAAAAATGTCTCCAAATTTCGTCGATATAAATTCCCCTGGCCACACATCAATTCTTGAAAATTTTGGCTCATGCTTTGCAACGAGAGCCGAGATATTCAACGATCTTTCCAGGCAAGAGAGTAGGAAAAGTGAGGAGAGCGGTCAGAGAAAATTCTCAAAGGAGACGGCTCAAATTTATTTTGGATTTTGCATATAAACTCGACACAGCCCACGTTATAATTTCTGAAAATTTTAGCTCATGCTTTGCAAGGCGAGCCAAGATATTCAACAATATTTGCAGACGAGAGAGTACGGGAAATTGGGAGAGCGGTCAGAGAAAACCAACGTTTTTTGGCTATATCTTTACGGATTTTGCAGAGAAAGAATGGATTTTTCGCCAAAATCAAGCTCATTAAATATGAAACAGAATGCCAATCGTATTCGCTGAGAGAGCACGCAAAATGCGGTGAGCGGTCGGTGAGAAAAACACTTTTTTGCCATAACTTCGCCAGTTTTGTACGGAAAAATTTGATTTTTTGTGGGAACATTATCTTGATCTTGACCAATTGATTGCAATATGACCGGTGGTGACGTGCAAAATATTTGACCCAATTTTTTCATAACCGTAGCTTGTTTTCCGACCATCCAAGACTTGGTCAAGTTGACCGGTCAGGATGGCAAATTGAAATTCTCCGGCTAAACTCCTCATCTCCCAGTAATACCCCTTGTTTTTCGACCATCCAACCTTGGTCAAGTTGACCGGTCAGGTTGGCAAATTGAAATTTCCCCGCCAAACTCTTCATATCTCAATAATACCCCTTGTTTTTCGACCATCCAACCTTGGTCAAGTTGAGCGGTCAGGTTGGCAAATTGAAATTTAGCCACTAAACTCCTTATCTCCCAGTAATACCTCTTGTTTTTCAACCACCCAACCTTGGTCAAGTTGACCGGGCAGGTTGGCAAATTGAAATTTCCCCGCCAAACTCTTCATATCTCAATAATACCCCTTGTTTTTCGACCATCCAACCTTGGTCAAGTTGACCGGTCAGGTTGGCAAATTGAAATTTTGACCCCTTATCTCCCAACGATACCCCTATATATTCTTCTCTCGCCTTTATTTCTGCCCATAATTGGATTGTATTTGATGATAATGTAAATATTTACCGTGACTTGACGTAACTCTTCCTCTAACTGAGCTCCCGTTTTTTTGCAGACACAAAACAGAGGCCGAGATCATCATCCCCGTTGCGGTATTCAAATCTCCAGCGGCGTTGTGATGCGGTTGTGAAGTCGGGGAGCAGGTCAACGCACGCTTGTATAAAAGTCGATGCAAAAGGAGCGCTTATGCGGCAGAATGATCTCAATTTCTTATTGGTTCCTTGTTATTTGTTTGGTCTCAGGTGAGTGCGAGGTCAAGGGCGGATCATCCGAGGCCATACCCGTTAGTATTTTCACAAAGTGCATGAGAATTTTGTCGTTTTCCGCACCGTGCACCAAAAAATTTCCATTTTGCACTGTGCGGTTCATTTTTTTGCTTTTTGCACTGTGCATCGACAATCGTTGCGACATAACCAAGTTACAACTAGGTCGCTACGTCGGAGGCTGGAATTTGCACAGTGCAAATGGCATTTTTGAGGTTTGCACTGTGCGAAATGCTTCAAAAAGGCGCGCGCACCGTGCAAAAAGAGGAAAAATGCACTGTGCGGCAAAAAAAGTCCACGGGGCTTTTGAAAAAGCGTAGTACTAGGCCAATCAAAATAGCTCCCCAAAAGCACTCAATGTATAATTTTTCAGATTGAGGCACTTTTGAGGTTTGCACTGTGCGAAACGAGCGAAATGCACAGTGCAGTAGCAACAAGCGTGTAAAAGTGCGAATGCACTGTGCAATAAATGCGACAAATGTCTATGCTCTTTATGAAAATACTAATAGAGATTTCTGAGAGCGTTGACAAACTAAATTTGCATATAAAACCAAAAAAAAATTATTTGCTATTTTTTCGACAGAAATTAATCTTTTGAACGGTAATTACTTGAGGCGAAATAATCGGATTTCCTTCAAATTTGGCACATATCATGCCATCTGATAGTGTTTCAATTGCAAGAAATTTTAACTCAGGTTTTGCGTTCTGAGCCGAGATATTCAACGATCCTTGCAGACAACTGAATGCCAAAACACCATTTTCTGAATGCGAGTTGCCCAAGGCATAACATGTAGAACTTTAACAATTGTAGATTATAGACATGATCTGTGGGTCCGGCATATCAATTTTTGAAAATTTTAGCACGCGCTTTGCGGTCTCAACCATGATATTCAATGGTATTTGGAGACCGTGGAAAACGCCGAATTTAACCAAAAAATTGCCCGCGACACCGAAATCGGATCAGCCTTAAATTTGGCCTACAGACTTTTTCTAAGGCTTATATCAAATGCTAAAAATTTTAGCCCACGCTATGCAAGACGAGCCGATATATTCAACAGTCTTTGTCGACAAACGACTGTGAAAAATGTGGAATTTTAAGGATCCCAAAGATTGTTGAATATCTCGGTACCTGCTGCAAAGCATGCGTTTAAACTTTTAGCAGTTGGTAAGTAGTCCAGACATAGCAAATCTGCCAAATTTGAAGAAAATCTGAATGTTGTGCCTCGAGCAATTTGCGTTAAAAAAGTTTTTTTTGTGATTTTTCCTTTTTGCAAAAAATAGAAAATATCTTTGCTTTGCCTGCAAAGCAAAAACCAAAATTCTCAAAAATTGAAATGTAGCCCAGACAGAGCATATCTGCCAAATTTGAAAAAAATCTGAATGTTGTGCCTCAAGCAATTTGCCTTCAACAGAATATTTTTTGTGATTTTTCCTTTTCTCAAAAAAAAGTTAAATATCTTCGCTCTGCCTGCAAAGCAAAAGCCATAATTCTCAAAAATTGATATGTGGCCCAGACAGAGCATATCTGCTAATTTTGAAGAAAATCTGAATGTTGTGCCTCGAGCAATTTGCCTTCAAAAATTTTTTTTTGTGATTTCCCTTTTCGCAAAAAAAAAAGTTAAATATCTTTGCTTTTCCTGCAAAGCAAAAGCCAAAATTTTCAAAAATTGATATGTGGCTCAGACAAAGCATATCTGCCAAATTTCAAGAAAATCTAAATGTTGTGCCTCGAGCAATTTGCCTTTAAAAGAATATTTTTTGCGATTTTTCCTTTTTGAAAAAAATAGAAAATATCTTTGCTTTGCCTGCAAAGCAAAAGCCAAAATTCTCAAAAATTGATATGTGGCCCAGACAGAGCATATCTGCCAAATTTGAAGAAAATCTGAATGTTGTGCCTCGAGCAATTTGCGTTAAAAAATTTTTTTTTTGTGATTTTCCAATTTTGCCAAACAAAAGTTAAATATCTTTGCTTTGTCTGCAAAACAAAAGCCAGAATTCTCAAAAATTAATATGTAGCCCAGGCAGAGCATATCTGCCAATTTTGAAGAAAATCTGAATGTTGTGCCTCGAGCAATTTGCCTTTAAAATTTTTTTTTTGTGATTTTCCATTTTCGCAAAAAAAAGTTAAATATCTTTGCTTTGCCTGCAAAGCAAAAGCCAAAATTCTCAAAAATTGAAATGTAGCCCAGACAGAGCATATCTGCCATATTTGAAAAAAATCTGAAAGTTGTGCCTTGAGCAATTTGCCTTCAAAAGATTTTTTTTTGTGATTTTCCATTTTTGCAAAACAAAAGTTAAATATCTTCGCTTTGTCTGCAAAGCAAAAGCCAAAAATTTCAAAAATTGATATGTGGCTCAGACAAAGCATATCTGCCAAATTTCAAGAAAATCTAAATGTTGTGCCTCGAGCAATTTGCGTTAAAATAATTTTTTTTGTGATTTTCCATTTTTGCAAAACAAAAGTTAAATATCTTTGCTTTGCCTGCAAAGCAAAAGCCAAAATTCTCAAAAATTGATCTGTTGCCGATACAGAGCATATCTGCCAAATTTCAAGAAAATCTGATTATAAAATGTTTGAAAAAAAGATGTGAACTCTAATGACCGATCTGATGTCTAAAACAATATAATTTTCTCGTCTTTGCAGAAGCTGTAATCTCAAACGACAAAAATCAGCCATATATCAACGAAGATGGTGCGCAAGTCGTTCCCATGGGGAAGGAGGAGGTCGAGGAAATGTATCGCAAATGGACTCAGCAAGGCGTTAGTTCGGTGATAGCCGCAATAGCCAATAATAAGTGAGTTTTTAGTGGTAAACCCTGCATTTAACGTCAACGGATGGTCGTATCTCGTATTTTACGACTTGCAGATTGAAAAAGCATCGGGCACGGGTGCGTGACGCGTTTGGGAGGTGCACAAAAGACGCCAAAGACATCAACATGCAGGCAATTTGTGTGCAGCGGCTGGAAAATGGCGATTTCTCACCAATCCTTGATTTTGGTAAGGTATGTTGATGATTTTTTTCATGTAGCTAACAGTGAAGCCTCGATGCCAAATTTTTATGCTCTTCAGTGCTTGAAAATAATGTAGGATACTGTATTCAATAAGATTTTTGAGATTTTTAACCAAAACAGGGAAGTGCTCCAAGTTCGACGCGCAGATTTTCCTTAAATTATGTATATACGTCAGACATAGGCCACATATCAATGCCTGAAAATTTTAGCTCGCGCTTTGCAGCGAAAGCCGAGATATTCAACAATCTTTGCGGACGAGAGAGTACGCAAAATGCGGAGAGCGGTCAGAGAGAAAGAAACTTTTTGGTCATATCTTTGCTAGTACTGCCTCATATATCAATTTCAAAAAATTTTAACTCGCTCTTTGCAGCGAGAACCGAGATATTCAACGAAACGCAGAGAGAGTACGCGAAATGCGGAGAGCGGTCAGAGAGAAAGAAACTTTTTGGTCATATCTTTGCTAGTACTGCCTCATATATCAATTTCAAAAAATTTTAACTCGCTCTTTGCAGCAAGAACCGAGATATTCAACGAAACGCAGAGAGAGTACGCGAAATGCGGAGAGCGGTCAAAGAAAAAACACTTTTTGGCCATATCTTTGCCAGTTTCGTGCGGAAAAATTTGATTTTTTGTGGAAACATTACTCTCTACGGTAGAAACAGGCATCAAACTTTCTATACCAAAATTCGCAAAAAAATGTCACATTTTCGCCAACTTTCGGTTTGCCACGTTCAGATTTTCTTTAAATTTTGCGCACACATAGGGCATGGGTCACATATCAGCTTCTGAGAATTTTAGCTCATGCTTTGCAGACGCAGCTAAATTATTGCTCCTACGGTAGAAATCGACACGGAACTTTTCGTACCAAAGGTTGCAAAAAATGTCATATTTTTGCCAACTTTTGATCTAAAAATCTCGGTCGTTTCTGCAAAGCGCGAACTAGAAGTCTCGCATATGTCTTAGAGAAAATGATACTACATTTGTGCTGAGTTTCATCAAAATCTGAGCGTTTCACTTGGAGTACTTCCCTTGTAAATGCAAAAAATTCAACTTTTTTTCTGATTTTTAAAACGAAAAATTGGCATTCTGTTTCATTCGCAATGAGCAAAATTTCTGCAAAAAATCAACTTTTTCCCAGCGAAATTCGCCAAGATATAACCGAAAAACGATGGTTTTCTCCGTCCGCTCTCCTCATTTTGAGTGCTCTCTCGTCGTATCGTTGAATATCTCAGCTCTGCTTGCAACGCGTGGGCTAAAATTTTGAGAGATTAAAACATGAGCTTTTTAGAATATATATACGAAATTTTAAAGCAATTTGAGCCTTTTCCTTCAAAAATTTTGCTATTTTGTCTACTACAATATTTATTGATCACCGGTGAGAAAAAACATCAATTAATTTTTATTTTTGCGAAACAATACCGTAATCTCTGCTGTCCAACTTGACGATTAAGATCTCGGCTGTTTACAGTATATCTGATCAATTATTTTCAGAACAAAGGGCGGACCCGTCTCGACCGCCTAAAGCACTCCGCGCCGCAACGACTCCAGCGACTAAATCGCCTGAAAAACGCGCAAAAGTCTTCGGCGTGGGTGGGGAATTTCCGCACCTCCCGCGCCAAGCGCTCTCCCCGCGTTCGCATCAGCCCAAACTATCGCTTGTTCCGGAGTCGCGGCGACAACACGCCGTTTGGCGCTGTCGCCAGGAATTTGCTCAAATCGGTGCTGGGACTCAAACACAAGGAAAAATTTGAACGGTAACGTTGAAGGTGAACTTAATAGTCCATCCGGAAAGTCGCTGGAGTGACTTCGGCGACATGCACTGTGCGGTGCGAGCAAAAGCCGAAAAAAGCCTATTGCACGGTGCGAAAAGGAAGAAGTTGCACGGTGCAAAGGGAATTTTTGTTTTCGCACAGTGCATGTCGCGGAAATCACTTCAGCGACTTTACGGACGGACTATTATATTTTGTATAAAGCACCAAAAATATTTTTTTATATTAAAAACATCCAGAAAATCCGTCATCCAAAAGTGCGTAGACTTTTTGTCGCGCCGCACTGCGCAGTTTGCCTCTTTTTCCGCACTGTGCGCGCTATTTTTTCACCAGTTTGCACTGTGCAGACGTCTGTCGCACAAAATTCGCGGCGACATAGTTGAAAAAAGACGCTTGCGCCACGGCGATACTTCGATTGCACAGTGCAAAAGGTCAAATGCACTGTGCAAAATGTTCACTGTGTGGCCCGCGACAAAAAGTCTACTAGTCGGCGCAAGAATTCGTGAGACTTTTTGCACTGTGCAAGTCATTCGTTTGCACCGTGCTTTTTTCTCTTTCTGCACGGTGCAGAGCTTTGTCGCTTTTCCCGGCGTCTTGTGTTTTGCACGGTGCAACGAACGGAGCAAAGGCGACGAACGGTCGCCAAGAATCTTTATCGCAGAAAAGTGAAGTCGCTGCGACATAAGCATTTCTTGCGAATTGATCAGCGACAAAGGATATCGCAACAAATTTTGTCGCAACCCCTTTGTTGTCGCCATTTCTTTGAATTGGGGATGCACAGTGCAAATGCGTTTTCTTCCGACGTTCAGCGATTTCTTTTTTTCGACGGGTCCTTGCACAGTGCAAAACTGAAAAAATAAATGCCCGCACAGTGCAAAAACTAGTGGACTTTTTGTCGCGCGCCGCACAGTGCACATTTTGCACAGTGCATTTGCCCTTTTGCACTGTGCAATCGAAATATCGCCGCGGCGCAACACTTTTTTCAACGACGTCGCTGCTTATATGTAAATAAAAATTTAAAAGTGATATATGTACATAGTGTGTTGTCAGCAAAAAACTTGTGATGACTTTTGCAGTTGGGAAGATGTTGTGGAACAAGCCAAGAACTTGAACAAAGAAAGCTCCAAAATATTCGTGCAGAAGGCGGATTCGGACGAAAATCTGGACGATCCGATGAAATTCAAGCATATTGCCACGAGCTATGAACGACAAAAGGGAGGAAATATGATGGAGTTGACGAGAAAGGTAAGCTTGTTCGATGCTCATTTTTGGCTCACCACTTGATCGACGTTATTAGAGCTAACGAAGAGTCCCGCTTTGTGAGGAGTCCGTATTTTTTTCAAAATGAAGTGTGACATCTTATACGATGAAAAGTTTTCTTCATTTTTTCAATATCAGGGGTCACATATGAGAATTTTACTGGCTCTTTCAATATAAAGAGTGACATCTTATACGATGAAATATATTTTAGGAGCAAGACGGACAATGGGGAGTAATATGTTTTTATTACATATTGAAAAAATCAAGTAAAATTTTGATCGTATAAGATGTCACCCTATACTTTAGCAAAAATTAGTATTTTCATAATGTGCCATAGACGTTATTCCTTTTCGCACAGTGCATTTTGCACTTTTCCCACACTTGTCGCCACCGCACATTTCATTTTGCACTTTTCGCATAGTGCAAACCTCAGAAAAGCCATTTGCACCGTGCAACTTGTAGCCTCGGACGCAGCGACCTAGTTAAAACTTGTTTATGTCGCAGCCAGAGGTGGTCACCAGGCCCGGCGGCCCGGTCCGGCCCGATCGGGCCGGGCCTGACTCAAAAATGGAAAATGGAAACCGGGCCGGGCCCGAAATTTCCAGTCCGGGCCGCGGGCTTAGGGTTTTTCAGGCCAGGCCCGGCCCGGTTTTTATCATAATGCCAAACCGTTGGCATTCATTGTTTTCGTCCCGGGAAAATTTTTTGATGGGGTTGTTGTTGTAGTTTTTCAAGTTCTAACACATTTACAAGCTTTTTTTTCACGTTTGCTTTCAAAAATAGTGCATATATAGTAATGTATTACAATAGCACTACCGGGACCAAAGCTTTTTTACGAACTTCAGTTCCCAATAGGCTAATAAACATTTATCAGTAATTCTATTTGCAATTTGTTGAAAGAAATCCAATTAACTAAATAAGAACAAGGACGAAGATGATCCGAAATTGGTCTATTAAAGTCCTTTTGTTGTTGTAAACTGTTGTTTTAATGTGTATATGGTCTTAAACGTGTTTGAAGGCATTATACTACCTTAAATAATGTTTAGTTTATCGTTAGACAGCTTACCAAATAAACGGCGGCAATTTCATGAAAATGAGGGCAATTTGCCGTCAAGTTGAAGTCACTGTCAAAATCACAACCCTAGTTGTAACAAAACGGCAACGATTTTTTGGCAGGTCGCGCCCTAGACGGGCTTTCACGGGCCAGGCCGGGCCGAGCTTGTAAAAACCTCTACCCGGGCCGGGCCGGGCTTTTGACGGACCGGGCTTCGGGCCCAAAATCGAAAAAATAGGTGCCAGTGACCACCCCTGGTCGCTGCGATTGTCGATGCACAGTGCAAACCCAAAAAAGGTCAAATGCACAGTGCAAAATGTGGATTTTTTGTGCACAGTGCAAAATGGAGACGTTGTAAAAATCCTAATACAACCTTACTAATACAACCTTGCCAGCTTCCATTATCTTCTTTTTTCGTTTCAGCTCTCCCAACTCGGAGACATTGACGAGCAGGACCCGCGGGCTCAACACCTTCTCCGCGACATTGTCGCCGAACACAAGGGAAGACCGAACGCTCGGACTGCGGAGGAAAAATTGGCGAATCTGCTGAAGGACGGGCTCAAGTTGGGCTATTCGCTGGCCGGACACAACACCACCGACTTTGACGAGAAATCGTTGAGAATTGCGTCGCCCCGCTTCCTCAGTCTGATGCCGGAACAGGAGTCGAACAATGAGGTAGGATCGCGCTGAGAAGGGGTGGACAATATTCGTACTACGCCCCTTTCACAAGTCGCGTCGACTTTTTGTCGCGCCGCACAGTGCATTTTCCCATTTTTTTGCACGGTGCGCGCGCTTTTTTGAAGCATTTTGCACGGTGCAAACCGCAAAAATGTCGTTTGCACTGTGCAAAAAGAGCGTCGCGGCGATATTTCGATTGCACAGTGCAAAAGGTCAAATGCACTGTGAGAAACGCGCCGCACAGTGCATTTTTCCTTTTTGCACGGTGCGCGCGTCTTTTTGGAGCATTTTGCATTTTGCACTGTGCAAACAGTTCAAATGCACTGTGACAAATGTGCACTGTGCGGCGCGCGACAAAAAAGTCGAGCCATGTTTTGAAAATAATTTTGTCGCTGTGCACAAAAAACCTCCATTTTGCAGAGTGCCAACGGCATTCTGAGGTTTGCACGGTGCAAAACGCTTCAAAAAGGCGCGCGCACCGTGCAAACGGAGGAAAAATGCACTGTGCGGCGCGACAAAAAGTCTACGCGACTTTGGAAAAGGCGTAGTACCAGGCCAATTAAAAGAGCTTCCCAAAAGCACCGAACGTATGACATTTCAGATTGAGCTGGCCTCCCCATCCCTTCTCAGTCTTCACAATCAAGGGCGTGGAATCGAAAACCTGACCAGTCTTCCCAATCTTCTCCATGGCATCAACGAACAGGACCGTCAGGCGTGGCTGGACCTCATCGTCGAGGCGTCGGGCGTCACCGATCAGCTGAAGGACCTCGCCGAAGTAGGTTCACTCTCTCGCTAAAACGAATCCATTTCTGGGGGCTCGAAAAATTTGTTGTACTAGTCCGTCAAGTCGCTGGAGTGATTTCCGCGACATGCGCTGTGCAAAAACAAAAGTTCCCTTTGCACTGTGCGATTTTTTTGCTTTTTGCACCGTCGCCGCGTCGGAGGCTGGAATTTGCACTGTGCAAACGGTTTTTTTGAGGCTTGCACTGTGCGAAAAGAGGAAAATGCACTGTGCGTTGGCGACAAGTGTGGGAAAAGGGCAAAATGCACTGTGCGAAAGGGAATGAAACCGATGGCACTTTAGGAAAATACTATTAGTTTCTTTTTGCAAATATTAGTCCGTCCGTAAAATCGCTAGAGTGATGTCCGCGACATGCACTGTGCAAAAACAAAAGTTCCCTTTGCACTGTGCGATTTTTTTGCTTTTTGCACCGTCGCCGCGTCGGAGGCTGGAATTTGCACTGTGCAAACGGTTTTTTTGAGGCTTGCACTGTGCGAAAAGAGGAAAATGCACTGTGCGTTGGCGACAAGTGTGGGAAAAGGGCAAAATGCACTGTGCGAAAGGGAATGAAACCGATGGCACTTTAGGAAAATACTATTAGTTTCTTTTTGCAAATATTAGTCCGTCCGTAAAATCGCTAGAGTGATGTCCGCGACATGCACTGTGCAAAAACAAAAGTTCCCTTTGCACTGTGCAATTTCTTGCTTTTTGCACCGTGCAATAGGCGTTTTTCGGCTGTCGCTCGTACCCTGACTTTTTTTGCACTGTGCAATCACTGAAAATCACTCCAGCGACTTTACGGATGAACTACTGCTCGCGACATAAAGTCCGTAGAATTTTGCACGGTGCATTTTCCTTTGTCTTTCGCAGCCATTGCCGCAATTTCCCGTTTTACCCAAGCGACATGCACTTTTCGGCGATCGCACCCGCGCGACATTAGCAATAAAATTCTATGGATTTTATGGCGCGAGTAGTAGTATCGACGCAGTTACTACGGTTTTTTTTAAAAGCGCGTGGCGTTTTTGTCGCGGGCCGCACAGTGCACATTTTTTACAGTGCATTTGACCTCACTGTGCGATGGAAATATCGCGGCGACGCAGCGTTTTTTTCAATTGCGTCGCTGCGTGGAGTTTTGCACCGTGCAAATGGCATTTTTGAGGTTCGCACGGTGCAAAACGCTTCAAAAGGCGCGCGCACCGTGCAAAAAGAGGGAAAATGCACTGTGCGGCGGGACAAAAAGTCTACGGGACTTAAAAAATACCGTAGTATGCAGTAGAGAGGCGCTCGCCATAAACCGACTTGTTATTACGGTGATTGTAGAATTTAGATCGAATGAACGGCACGTTCGAAGACGGCTTCGAGGGCTATCGACGACGCGGCAAACGCGCCGACGGAATGCCCTTGTACTTCACGAAAGAGAATGTGACCAAAATCTACGGAGAGGAGGGACACAAGAACTTGGAGCATTGGGATGGACTGAATAGAATGTTCACGAAGGCGCAGGTAAAAAAAATTTTGCAATTCACTGACCAAAAGGCTGGATTGGGCCCTAAATGTCTACTAGTCCGTTCGTTAAGTCGCTGGAGACATTTTTGGAGCTTGCACTGTGCAGAAAAGGTCGAGCGACAGCCGAAAAAAGCCTAATGCACGGTGCAAAAAGCAAGAAATTGCACAATGCAACGGGAACTTTGTTTTTGCACAGTGCATGTCGCAGAAATCTGTCCAACGACTTTACGGACTGAGTAGTATTTGCGAAAAAAAGTTATTAGTATTTTCATCAAGTGCCATGAGCTTTTTTCCTTTTCGCACAGTGCATTTTGCACTTTTCCCATATTTTTCACCAACGCACAGTGCATTTCACTCTCTTTGCACAGTGCAAACCTCAAAAAAGCCGTTTGCACTGTGCATCCCCAATTTAAAGCAATGGCGACAACAAAGGGGTTGCGACAAAATTTGTTGCGATAACCTTTGTCGCTGATCAATTTGCGGGAAATGCTCATGTCGCAGCGACTTCACTACTCTGCGATAAAGATTCTTGGCGAACGTTCGTCGCCTTTGCCCATTGCACCGTGCAAAACACAAGACCCCGGGAAAAGCGACAAAGCTCTGCACCGTGCAGAAAGAGAAAAAAACACGGTGCAAACGAATGACTTGCACAGTGCAAAAAGTCTCACGAATTCTTGTGCCGACTAGTAGACTTTTTGTCGCGGGCCGCACAGTGCACATTTTGCACAGTGCAATCGAGGTATCGCGGTGGCGCAAGCTTTTTTCAACTATGTCGCCGTGAATTTTGTGCGACAGACGTCTGCACAGTGCAAACTGGTGAAAAAAAGGCGCGCACAGTGCGGAAAAAAAGGCAAACTGCACAGTGCGACGCGACAAAAAGTCTACGCACTTTTGGATGACGGATTTTCTGGATGTTTTCAATATAAAAAAATATTTTTGGTGCTTTATACAAAATATAATAGTCCGTCCGCAAAGTCGCCGAAGTGATTTCCGCGACATGCACTGTGCGAAAACAAAAATTCCCTTTGCACCGTGCAATAGGCTTTCTTCGGCTGTCGCTCGCACCGCACAGTGCATGTCGCGGACATCACTTTAGCGATTTTACGGACGGACTAATATTTGCAAAAAAAACTAATAGTATTTTCCTAAAGTGCCATCGGTTTCGTTCCCTTTCGCACAGTGCATTTTGCCCTTTTCCCATACTTGTCGCCAACGCACAGTGCATTTCACTTTTTTTGCACAGTGCAAGCCTCAAAAAAACCGTTTGCACAGTGCAGCCTCCGACGCGGCGACATAGTTGAAACTTGTTTATGTCGCAGCGACATGTCCACCGTGCAAAACCAAAAAAAATGGAATGCACAGTGCAAAATGGAGGTTTTTTGTGCACAGTGCGAAAAAAATCTGCATGCACTTTGCGAAGATACTACAAAAGGTGCATTTGGTACTTTTAAAAAATTTCGAATAGAGCCGAGGCCGCGTCGCAGAAAATAAACGCTATTTTTTCAGCTGAAGGAGATGAATTCCACCGGATTCGCGGTCCTCACCCCTGCCCAGCAACAGTACATGTACGGCGCCTCCTCTCCGTACGCGAATCCCGAAGCCCTGCGGCGCTTCCGCAACCTCTCCACCGACGACGTCCACAACGAATTGGCCGTGAATGTGCGGACATTGTCGCGGCCCGGCTCTCGGCTCGACTCCCGGCTCCACGACATAATTTTGGCGCCGGTCTCGTTCACGTGGGTGGTGGACACGTTCAACGTTGGGTCCTCGACCATCCTGTCGCCGGTCTCGTTCTCGCCGAGCATCCTGTCGCCGGTCGTGTTCGGCCCCATGATCCTGTCGCCGTGGATCTTCTCGCCGCTCATTTTGTCGCCCAAACTCATGTCGCCGCTGATTCTCGCGCCCTACATCTTTTCGCCGCTCATCTTGTCGCCGCTGGTGCTGCATCCGCAGATCCTGTCGCCGGGCGTGTTCTGTCCCCACATCTTGGTCCCGTTCTTGTTGTCGCCGCTCATCCTGACCCCGCAGGTACTACTCGGCGCAAAAAGTCCTGAGGACTTGCACTGTGCGGTTTTTGAGAATTTGCACTGTGCGGTTTTTGAGAATTTGCACTGTGCGGTTTTTGAGAATTTGCACTGTGCGGTTTTTGAGAATTTGCACTGTGCGGTTTTTGAGAATTTGCACTGTGCGGTTTTTGAGAATTTCCACTGTGCGGTTTTTGAGGATTTGCATTTTTTTCCTGAACATACGCAAGGCTCCTATCTCGCGCTTCGCAGAAACGACCGAGATTTTTAAGTCGAAAGTTGGCAAAGATATGACGTTTTTTTAGAATTTTGTCATCAAAAAGTTTTGTGTCTATTTCTCCGATAGAGGGTAATATTTCCACAAAAAAATCAATTTTTTCCGCACGAAACTGGCAAAGATATGGCCCGAAATGTTTGCTCTCTGACCGCTCTCCGCGTTTCGCGTACTCTCTCGGCTGCAAAGATCGTCGAATATCTCGGCTCTCATTGCAAAGCGCGAGCTAATATTTTCAACAATCGTGATATGCGATATGCCTGACATGTATGCCAAATTTGAAAAAAATCTGAGCGGGGTACAAAAAATGTGGTAAGGGGGGACCAAGGTCAAAAATGTGAATTTTTTTTAATTTAAGATCCTTTTTTCAGGTCTTCTGCCCACTGATTCTATCGCCCTTGGTTATGGCGCCGGTGATTGCGAATCCGTCCGTGGGATCGCCCAAAGTTCTGTCGCCGTTCGTCTTGTCGCCCGCGTTGTATTCGCCGCAGGCATTAAGCGGCTTGGTCTTATCGCCGTATGCGTTGAGCCCGTTGTTCTTCTCGAAAGTCTTCTTTTTCCGACTCATTTTGTCGCCCTCTTGGCTTAGTTAATCTGATCTTTAAAAAAAATTTTCTAGGGAAGGTGCCCTAAGTGTATATCTTTGATGACTTTGATTTTTTTTTTTTGAAATTTCGAATATATTCTCTAAATAGCACATGTTTCCATCCCTAAAAATTTTAGCCCTCGATTTGCAGCGAGAGCCGAGATATTCACCGATCTTTGCGGCCGAGAGAGTACGCGAAACGCAGAGAGTGGGCAGAGAAAAACGTTTTTTGCCTGTAACTTTGCGAATTTCGTGGGGAAAAAGTTAATTTTTTGGGGAGATGTAGTGCATCAGACAGAAAACAGAATGCCAAACGTTTGTGTTAAAAATTTGAATTTTTTTTTAAATTTTTGCTCAAAATTTCGAATTTTTAGCAGGCTCGGGAAAAAAATTCAAATTTTCTTCCATTTTGGATCTAGAAGTTACAAAGCAAGATGTACTAGTCCGTTTGCAACGTCGCTGGGGTGATTTTTGGAGCTTGCACTGTGCAAAAACGACGAAAACAGCCTATTGCACGGTGCAAAAAGCAAGAAATTGCACAGTGCAAAAGGAACTTTTGTTTGGTCATAGCGCATGTCGCGGAAATCACTCCAGCGACTTTATGGACGGACTAGCAAAGCTCCCGAGCAGCCTTCGAAAATCTTCTTTTCAGTTTTGGCCAAGTTAGATTTTTGGTCGAAAAATTCCAAAATTTTACTAATTTTTTTAAAATTTTCAAAACTAAAACTTGGCATTCTGTTTCAAATGTAATGACCAAGATTTCTGCGAAAAATCAATTTTTTCCCTGCGAAATTCGCAAAGATACAGCCGAAAAACCTTGGTTTTCTCTGTCCGCTCTCCTCATTTTAGTGCTCTCTCGCCTCATCGTTGAATATCTCGGCTCTGCTTGCAACGCGTGGGCTAAAATTTTCATAGATTCGAGCCTTTTAGAATATATATACGAAATTTTAAAGCAATTTGAGCCTTTTCCTTCAAAAATTTTGCTATTTTGTCTACTACAATATTTATTGATCACCGGTGAGAAAAAACATCAATTAATTTTTATTTTTGCAAAACAATACCGTAATCTCTGCTGTCCAACTTAACTTATGACTAATAAACTTTGTTCTGAAAGACATTTTACAGCAATCAGGGTACTGTAGTCCAAGTTACAGTACTCCTCAACGCATTAGTGCGATAATTTGTTCGCGTAAAAGCCCAAAGTATTTCGGTTGTTGTGCCTCGTTCTCGAAAACGTGTCGATAGTCGCGATAGACCACACTCCAGCCGTATAGGGTGAGGCCGAACACGAGCAGTAGGAGGATGAAGAACAAGAAGAATCCGAATGTGTAGGGCTCGGCGATGATGTTGTAGATGATCGACCAGATCAGAGCGAACGCAATGAACAGCTGAAATTTGCTTTTTGATAAAATTTGGCACAAATTTAGATTGCTTTTTTGCTAAGACATGTTATGAGATTTTTAGCTCGCGCTTTGCCGAAACGACTGAGATTTTTGGACCAAAAATTGAAAAAAATGCGACATTTTTTTTTGCGAATTTTGCCGTGAAAACTTTTGTGTCTATTTCTACCATAGAAGGTAATGTTTCGACAAAAAATCAAGTTTTTCCGTACGAAACTGGCAAAGATATGGCCAAAAAGTGTTTTCCTCTTTGACCGCTCTCCGCATTTCGCGTACTCTCTCGTCGAGATCGTTGAATATCTCGGCTCTCCGTGAAAAAAGCAAGCTACGATTCTCAGCAATTGATATGTGACCTATCCCCGAAGTGTGTGCAAAATTTAAAGAAAATCTGAACGTCGCACTCGGGGTACTTCATTTGGGAATTTGGACCATTTACAATTTTTTTTGTTTTCTCAAAATTTGGCAAAAACGCTTGCAAATCGAATGCTGGAAATTTGAGCGCCATCTTTGCAGCGAGAGACGAGATACCACGCCTTTTCACAAGTCCCATAGACTTTTTGTTGCGCCGCACAGTGCATTTCTCTTTGCACGGTGCGCGCGCCTTTTTGAAGCATTTGCACGGTGCGAACCCCAAAAAAAGCCCAAAACGCACGGTGCGCAGACGTTTTTTGTCCTTTGTCGCGCCGCACAGTGCATTTCGCTTTGCACGGTGCGCGCGCTTTTTCGAGCATTTGCACGGTGCGAACCCCAAAAAAAGCCCAAAACGCACGGTGCGCAGACGTTTTTTGTCTTTTGTCGCGGCGCACAGTGCATTTTGTCTTTTTTGCGAACGCACCGTGCATTTTGCTGTTTTTCGCACAGTGCAACCCTCAAAAATGCCGTTTGCACTGTGCAAAATTCCGGGCGCCGACGCAGCGACGTCGTTGAAAAAAGCGTTGCGTCGCGGCGATATTTCGATTGCACAGTGCAAAAGGTCGAATGCACTGCGAAAAATGTGCACTGTGCTGTGCGGGACAAAAAGTCTACGCACTTTTGAAAAGGCGTAGTATACGATTATTGCGGACAAGAGAGTGTGCAAAATGAGGAGAGCGGTCAGAGAGGAAAACACTTTTTGGCTATATCTTTGCCAGTTTTGTGCGGAAAAAATTATTTTTTTGGTGAAACATTATCCGCTACGGTAGAAATAGACACGAAACTTTTGATAACAAAATTCGCAAAAAAAGTGTCAAATTTTTTCCCACTTTTGACCAAAAAACAAAATTTAGTGAATTTCGCGACATGCAGTTTCAACTATGTCGCCGCGTCGGAGGCTGGAATTTGCACTGTGTAAACGGTTTTTTTGAGGCTTGCACTGTGCAAAAAGAGTGAAATGCACTGTGCGTTGGCGACAAGTGTGGGAAAAGGGCAAAATTCCGCGGCATACATTGTGAGAAAACAAAATTTCGGTTCGCGTCGCACCTGGGAGTACTTCCACTGTCAGTACTAGTCGTCCGTAAAGTCGCTGGAGTGATTTGGGCGACATGCACTGTGCGAAAACAAAAGTTCCCTTTGAACTGTGCAATTTCTTGCTTTTTGCACCGTGCAATAGGCTGTTTTCGTCTTTTTTGCACAGTGCAAGCTCCAAAAATGACCCCAGCGACGTTGCAAACGGACTAGCACATCTTGCTTTGTAACTTCTAGATCCAAAATGAAAGAAAATTTGAATTTTTTCACAAACCTGCTAAAAATTCAAAATTTTTAGCAAAAAAAAAAAAAAATTCAAATTTTTAACACAAACGTTTGGCATTCTGTTTTCTGTCTGATGCACTACATCTCCCCAAAAAATTAACTTTTTCCCGACGAAATTTGCAAAGTTACAGGCAAAAAACGTTTTTCTCTGCCCACTCTCTGCGTTTCGCGTACTCTGTCGCTCGCACCCTGACTTTTTTTGCACTGTGCTGTCGCGAAAATCACTCTAACGACTTTGGACTTGTATCGAAATAAACGCAACAGATAAGATTGACTTACCGTGACAACCAAAAAGACAAAGTATCCAATGTCCAATCGTCTTAGGTTGGCCAGAATTGCAATCAGATTGATGGAGACTCCCGCAAACGAAACGACAAATACAACCCAGTGCAAGGTCGGTAGGGCAAACACAGCCAAAAGCAGCCAAAGGCCAATCGTCACTCCGCAAACGATCTTGACTAGGTCCTGAAAATCGCGATTTTAGTTGAATTCTGAATTTAAAATCCGGGTTTGCGACGTTGGCTTCTCAGATTAGGATTTTTATGATGTATAAGAGATCTGTAGCTTGCGATTTGCAAAAATTAGCAAAATTTTTAGATCGAAAGTTAAAATGTAAAACTTTTTTTTGCGAATTTTACCATGAAAATGAATTTCATGTCAATTCGATCTAAAAATCTTGGTTGTTTCTGCAAAGCGCGAACTAGAAGTCTCGCATATGTAAATTAATCTTCCGTGCAAACATTACCCTCTATGATAGAAATAGCCATGACAAGTTTCATATCAAAATTCGCAAAAAAATGTCATATTTTGGCCAAATTTCGGTCTAAAAATCTCGGTTGTTTCTGCAAAGCGCGAAGTCTCGCATATGTCTTGGAAAAAATAATACTAAATTTGTCGCCAAGTTTCATCAAAATCAGAACGTCGCACTTGGCGCACTTCACCTGTAAGATATATATACCTGACATGAGACTACATACCATCTCACTCTCACCATTTGCGATTTTTTGATCGGAAACCGAATATTAATTCCCAAAAATTTAAACTTGCGCTTTGCAGAGGCAAGTATTATATTTTATAATACCTTATTGTGTAACCCAGTAAAAGTTAATTGTAAAAATAAATATCCATGAAGATAGGGACCAAATATGGGGCCGCCGAGATATTCAGCGCCCTTTGCAAAAGAGATAGTAGGGGAAATGCGGAGAGCGGTCAGAGAGGAAAACACTTTTTGGCCGTATCTTTGCCAGTTTCGTGCGGAAAATTTTGATTCTTTGTGGAAACATTACTCTCTACGGTAGAAATAGGCACACAACTTTTCATTCAAAAATTACTTCCCTTGTAAATTCAAATTGAAATTTCTCAAAAGTCCGAAATAATTTTTTTTGCGATTTTTGATATCAAAAGTTTCATATCAATTCCTACCACAACGGGTAATATTTCCACAAAAAATCAAATTTTTCCGCACGAAACTGGCAAAGTTACGGCCAAAAAGTGTTTTTCTCTCTGACCGCTCTCCCAATTTCTCCTACTCTCTCTTTTGCAAAGGTCGCTAAATATCGCGGCTCTGATTGCAAAGCATGAGCTAAAATTTTCAGGAATTGATATGTGGTCTTTAGTTGTCAGCCAATTTACTACACTTTTTTAAAAGCCCCGTAGACTTTTTGTCGCGCCGCACAGTGCATTTTTTCTCTTTTTGCACGGTGCGCGCGCCTTTTTGAACCATTTTGCACGGTGCAAACCTCAAAAATGCCATTTGCACTGTGCAAAATTCCACGCAGCGACGTAGTTGAAAAAAGCGTTGCGTCGCGGCGATATTTCGATTGCACAGTGCAAAAGGTCAAATGCACTGTGAAAAATTTTGCTTCCTTTTCCGCACCGTGCGCGCATTTTTTACCATTATGCAATGTGCAGACGTCTGTCGCACAAAATTCGCGGCGACATAGCTGAAAAAAGCCTGCGTCGCGGCGATATTTCGATTGCACTGTGCAAACAGTTCAAATGCACTGCGAAAAATGTGCACTGTGCGGCCGCGACAAAAAGTCCACTAATCGGCGCAAGAAGTCGTGAAACTTTTTTGCACTGTGCGGGCACTTATTTTTTCTGTTTTGCACTGTGCAAGTAGTGTCGCAAAAGAAGAAATCGCTGGAAGAAAGCGCATTTGCACTGTGCATCCCCAATTCAAAAAAATGGCGACAACTAAGGGGTTGCGACAAAATTTGTTGCGATAACCTTTGTCGCTGATCAATTTGCGGGAAAGAAGAATCGCTGGACGTCGGAAGAAAATGCTCGCTCGCACCCTCACTTTTTTTGCACAGTGCAAACACCAAAAATCACTCTAGCGACTTACGCTTGGACTATAGGATGCTACAAGTGTGAGCAACATTTGAGGGCACTATGCAAACCTCAAAATGCCATTTGCACTGTGCAAAACTCAGCGACGTCGTTGAAAAAAGCTTACGTCGCGGCGATATTTCGATTGCACAGTGCAAAAGGTCAAATGCACTGTGAGAAACGCGCCGCACAATGCATTTTTCCTTTTTGCACGGTGCGCGCGCCTTTTTGGAGCATTTTGCATTTTGCACTGTGCAAACAGTTCAAATGCACTGCGAAAAATGTGCACTGTGCGGCGCGCGACAAAAAGTCCACGGGATTTTTGAAAAGGCGTAGTATTGTTATGGGTTTTTATCCAGCGACTTTTTCAAAATGTCAATTTTTGATTTTGGAAATTTTGAAAAACCAAAAAAAAAATCAAAAAATTTGCAAAAAAATCAAAAAATTTGCAAAAAAATCAAAAAATTTGAAAAAAAAAACCTTACATGAACATGAATCCCTCTGAATCCATACAAATAGTCTTCGCCGCGGTCGGCCAACGGCGCCTTGATGCGATTGCGGAACGCCTCCATTCGTCCTGAATTCAGAATTTTGGAGAACATTTGGGAAACAAAAAATATTCGAATAATAACAGGGATTGGGTAAACACCGGAGGGGGGTCGTCAGATCTACTCGAGATTTTGAATAAACAATGGGACGCGTGGATTTGGGGCCATCATTCAGCGCCTGAGGGAGTTTGAAAAAAAAAATTTGTGTCAAATGTTTTATGACGTCATAATTTTTTGAATAGGCATTAACAGGGGACGTGCTCCAAGTGCGACGCTCAGATTTTGATGAAACTTGGCACAAATTTTGAATAATTTTTTTCAAAGCATATGCGAGACCCTAGCTCGCGTTTTGCAGAAACATCCGAGGTTTTTAAGCCAAAATATGGCAAAAGTATGAAATTTTTTTGCGAATTTTGTCATCAAAAGTTTTGTGTCTATTTCTACCGCAGAGAGTAATATTTCCACAAAAAAATCAATTTTTTCCGCACAAAACTGGCAAAGATATGGCCCAAAATGTTTTCTCTCTGACCGCTCTCCGCGTTTCGCGTACTCAGAATTCAAAATTTTTTGCTGAAATCTTGCTCATTACGAATGAAACGGAATGCAATTGATGAAAATTAACACAAATTTAAAATAATTTTTTCTAAGACACATTCGAGACTTTTAACCCGTGCTTTGCAGAAACAAACAAGATTTTTAGGCCAAAAGTTGGGAATCGCTGGAAGAAAGCGCATTTGCACTGTGCATCCCCAATTTAAAAAAAAACGGCGACAACTAAGGAGTTGCGACAAAATTTGTTGCGATAACCTTTGTCGCTGATCAATTCGCGGGAAATGCTTACGTCGCAGCGACTTCACTACTTTGCGATAAAGATTCTTGGCGACCGTTTGTCGCCTTTGCCCATTGCACCGTGCAAAACACAAGACGTTGGGAAAAGCGACAAAACTTTGCACCGTGCAGAAAGAGGAAAAAGCACAGTGCGGAGTAGACTTTTGTCGCGGGCCGCACAGTGCACATTTTGCACAGTGCATTTAACCTTTTGCACTGTGAAATCGAAGTATCGCGGTGGCGCAAGCGTCTTTTTTCAACTATGTCGCCGCGAATTTCGTGCGACAGACGTCTGCACAGTGCAAACTGGAAAAAAAAAACAGCGCGCAAAGTGCGGAAAAAGAGGCAAACTGCACAGTGCGACGCGACAAAAAGTCTACGCACTTTTGGATGACGGATTTTCTGGATGTGTGATTTCCGCGACATGCACTGTTCGAAAACAAAAGTTCCCTTTGCACCGTGCAAATTCTTTCTTTTTGCACCGTGCAATAGGCTTTTTTCGGCTGTCGCTCGCACCCTGACTTTTTTGCACAGTGCAAACACCAAAAATCTCTCCAGCGACTTTGCGAACGGACTAGTACTAACATTTCCATAAAGTGCGTAGACTTTTTTCGCCTTTTATTGCCCGCGCACAGTGCATTTTGCCTTTTTTTGCACGGTGCGCGGGCCATTTTGAAACATTTCGCACTGTGCAAACGGTCTACTGTACCAATAGAAACGGAAAAAAATAATGGTGACATTCTACATGCTTACTAATAATAATTCTATTGTTTGCAACTCTGCCGCCTTTGTTTTCGCTGCAGGACATAAAAAAACTTTTTTGACATTTCGTTTCACACGCTGTTTGCACAGTGCGACATATTTCAAGCAAAATGCACTGTGAGGGAGCGATAAAAGGCGAAAAAAGTCTACGCAGGCTTTTTTCGGCTGTCGCTCGCACCGCACAGTGCAAACGAATGCTTTGCACAGTGCAAAAATGTATATTTCCGAAATTTTTCCGGGATTTCACAAAAATTTTTGGGTAAATCAAATTTTTTTTGTTTTCAGCTTTTCCCAAAAGAAAATTTATCTGATTTGCGACGCCTGAATCACTATTAAAACAAGAGCTAGATCAAGTGGGTTGAGGAGAGAAAAAAAGAAGGGGTTAACTCGGAAAACAATGGAAAAACCCCTCAAGGCTCAAATCGAAATGAAATTTATGAGGCGTTGCGAAACCTGAAATGCGCTGAAAAAAGGGTTGCATGCGAGATCAAAAAGGTTGCAGACTGGGAAAAAAATGAAAAATAAAAGTTTGGAAACGCTAAGCATATACTACTTGCGCCATGAAGTCACGACAATTTTGCACCGTGCATTTTTCTCAAATTTTCGCGGCCATCGCAGCGATTTCGCGGTTTTACCCAAGCGACATGCAATTTTCCGCGACCGCACTCCAATTTTCGTGCGCGACATCAGCGATAAAATTGTCGGGACTTTACTAGTCCATCCGGAAAGTCGCTCGAGTGATTTTTGGTGTTTGCACTGTGCGAAAAAAGTCAGAGTGCGCGCGATTGCACGGTGCAAAACATAAGAAATTGCACAGTGCAAAAAGGAACTTTTTTTTGTGAGCAAAATTTGAGGGCACTGTGCAAACCTCAAAAAAGCCGTTTGCACTGTGCAAAACTCCGAGCGCCGACGCAGCGACGTCGTTGAAAATAGCTTACGCGTTTTTTGATTTTGATTGCACAGTGCAAAGGGTCAAATGCACTGCAAAAAATGTGCACTGTGCGGCCCGCGACAAGAACGTCTACGCGCTTTCGGAAAAGCGTACTACTGGCGCCATAAAGTCCCGACAATTTTATCGCTGATGTCGCGAGTCGCGTAAAAGTGCATGTCGCTTGGGTAAAAAGGGAAACTCGCAGCGACGGTGTGGAGGAAACACTTGAGTTAAAAAAAATCCCGCCTCCCTGCGGCACACATTTCTTGCGACCGTTCTCCGCACAGTGCGTTGCACCGTGGAGAGTGGAAACAAGCGACAGGGCTCGGCAATGTACGGAAAAAGGTAAAACGCACAGTGCAATCAAAGAACTTGCACGGTGCGAAAAAGTCTGACGAATTCTTTCGTATTTCTCAACAAAAAAACTCCAAAAAACCGCAAAAAATGAAATAAAATTCCAAAAAATAATGAAAAAAATTCCAAAAATTGATTTTTCATCTTGTCCTTCTCAATCATGATCAATATAACCTCATGAGCCCGTAAAGACATCTCCAAAGCGTCGAAAACCCCTTCCCACCAGGTTCGAATTTTGTTTTATTGATGTCAAAAAAGAGATCTCCATCCTTTTTTCGGATCCCCTTCACTTTTTACCCCCCTTTCCCAATTGCGTCAGGTGGAAATCGAAAAAAAATCGGAAAAATCGCAAAAAGAGAGGGCTAGAGTCTTGTTTTCCCCAACCCAAGAGCAATCACGATATTGCTAATGACGACGAGTGGGAAGTAAATGGTTCAAAGGGGTTGGAAATAATTGGAAATTGCAATAAAAGTTTGGGACGCTCAGGCACACATTTCTTGCGACCGTTCTCCGCACAGTGCGTTGCACCGTGGAGAGTAGAAACAAGCGACAGGGCTCGGCAATGTGCGGAAGAAGGTAAAACGCACGGTGCAATCAAAGGGCTTGCACGGTGCGAAAAAGTCTCACGGCTTTGAAGGTAAAGTATAATACTAGACCGTCCGGAAAGTCGCTGGAGTCATTTGCACTGCGCGAAAAAGGTCAGAAAAAGGTCGGCAATCGCAAAAGCAGCTAGAGTCATTTCCGCGACATGCACTGTGCAAAAAAGATCAGCGACAGCGAAAGAAAAGCCTATTGCACGGTGCAAAAGGAAAAAATTGCACAGTGCAAAGGGAACTTTTGTTCTCGCACAGTGCATGTCGCGGAAATCACTTCTATCCTACATACTACGCCTCGAAAGTCCCGTAAACTTTTTGTCGCGCCGCACAGTGCATTTTCCCTCTTTTTGCACGGTGCGCGCGCCGTTTTGAAGCATTTTGCACTGTGCAAACCTCAAAAATGCCGCACTGTGCAAGCCAATTGCGTCGCGATTTTGCACCGTGCAAGCTTTTTGGGATTTGAACTGTGCACCAAAAAACCTCCATTTTGCACTATGCATTTTTTGGTTTTCGCACTGTGCAAACCTCAAAAATGCCATGTGCACTGTGCAATCGAAATATCGCCGCGACGTGAGCTTTTTTCAACGACGTTGCTGAGTTTCGCACCGTGCAAATGGCATTTTTGAGGTCTGCACAGTGCAAAATGCTTCAAAAAGGCGCGCGCACCGTGCAAAAAGAGGAAAAATGCACTGTGCGGCGCGACAAAAAGTCTACGGGACTTTTGAAAAAGCGTAGTATAATATCATTTATCTCTACACTCTGTAACTTACGTTTTTCCATACTTTTTTAAGCGACTTTTACTACTCGTTTATTCCTCGATAGTAAAATGCAAGCGACAATATTACTAACGCTCTCATATACTTCGTATAACTAAGACAAATATCTTATCTAATTAATAGTCAATTCCAATATCTTTATCCGTCAGATTCCCTGACACTTCCAACGCGTCATCTTCGATGCATGTAAGGTCGTCCAATTTCTGACCGGTAAATAATTCGTATACCAAATCGCCCAAGAACCACACTGCCGCGCGATGGCCAATTCGTTCTAACTGAAAACAAAAAATTCGTGACAAACTCTACATACTTTGCAGACGAAAGAGTGGGGGAAATGAGGAGATCGGGCAGAGAAAATTCTCGAGGAGACGGCTCAGATTTTTCTTAGATTTCGTATATATACTCTGCACAACTCACGCTAAAATTTTTGATAGTCTTAGCTCATGCCTTGCAACGAGAGCCAAGATATTCAACGATCTTTTCAGACGAGAGATTAAGGAAAGTTGAGAGAGTTGAACAGACAGTAGTCAAAAAAATGTCTCCAAATTTTGTCGGCGTAAATTTTGAGGTGTGAAGATTGACTTTTTTCGCACAGTGCATTTGACTTTTTTCGCACAGTGCATTTGACTTTTTTCGCACAGTGCATTTGACTTTTTTCGCACAGTGCATTTGGCCTTTTTGCACAGTGCATTTGACTTTTTTCGCACAGTGCATTTGACTTTTTTTGCACAGTGCATTTGACCTTTTCGCACAGTGCATTTGACTTTTTTCGCACAGTGCATTTGACTTTTTCCGCACAGTGCATTTGACTTTTCGCACAGTGCATTTTACTTTTTTTGCACAGTGCATTTGACTTTTTCCGCACAGTGCATTTGACCTTTTTGCACAGTGCATTTGACCTTTTTGCACAGTGCATTTGACTTTTTCGCACAGTGCATTTGACTTTTTTTGCACAGTGCATTTGACCTTTTCGCACAGTGCATTTGACTTTTTCCGCACAGTGCAATCTTCATAAAGTCCATGACATTGGTCGCATTGATTGCACAGTGCATTTGCACTTTTCCCACGCTTGTCGCCGCCGCACAGTGAATTTTACCTTTTTCGCAAAGTGCAAACCTCAAAAATTCCGTTTGCACAGTGCAAATTGCTGGCGCCGACGCAGCGACATGGTTGCAACTTCCTTATGTCGCAGCGATACTCAATGCACAGTGCAAAAACCAAAAAAGTGAAATGCACGGTGCAAAAATGGAGGTCACCGCCGCACAGTGAAGTTCAGCCTTTTCGCACTGTGCAAACCTCGAAAAAGGCCTTTTGCACTGTGCAAATTTCCGACGCCGACGCAGCGACGTAGATGAAAAAAGCTTGGGCCGTCGCGATATTCCGATTGCACCGTGCAAAACCCAAAAAAGTGGAATGCACCGTGCAAAATGGGGGTTTTGTGTACGGTGCGGAAAGCGATAAAATGTCCATGCACTTTGTGAAAATACTAATAGTGTTTCCATAAAGTGCATAGAGTTTTTTCGCTTTTTTTCGCCGCCGCACAGTGCATTTTGCCTTTTTACCCTGATTTGTCGCTCAGCACCGTGCATTTTATTGTTTGCGCACAGTGCAAACTTGAAAAGGCGGTCTGCACTGTGCGAATGTACGCATCAACGCAGTTGAAAACTGCTCACGTTGCGGCGATTGATGCACGGTGCGAAAAGGTCAAATGCACTGTGCAAAAAAAGTCAAATGCACTGTGCGAAAAAAGTCAAATGCACTGTGCAAAAAAAGTCAAATGCACTGTGCAAAAAGGTCAAATGCACTGTGCGAAAAAAGTCAAATGCACTGTGCGAAAAAAGTCAAATGCACTGTGCGAAAAAAGTCAAATGCACTGTGCGAAAAAAGTCAAATGCACTGTGCGAAAAAAGTCAAATGCACTGTGCGAAAAAAGTCAAATGCACTGTGCGAAAAAAGTCAAATGCACTGTGCAAAAAAGTCAAATGCACTGTGCAAAAAGGCCAAATGCACTGTGCGAAAAGGTCAAATGCACTGTGCAAAAAGGTCAAATGCACTGTGCGAAAAAGGTCAAATGCACTGTGCAAAAAGGTCAAATGCACTGTGCGAAAAGGTCAAATGCACTGTGCAAAAAGGTCAAATGCACTGTGCGAAAAAGGTCAAATGCACTGTGCAAAAAGGTCAAATGCACTGTGCAAAAAGGTCAAATGCACTGTGCAAAAAAAGTCAAATGCACTGTGCGGAAAAGATCAGAGTGCGAGCGACAGCCGAAAAACACCTATTGCACGGTGCAAAAAGCAAGAAATTATTGCACTGTGTATGTCTCACAAATCACTCCAGCGACTTTACCGACCGATAAATATTACAAATATACACAAAAAAGCAATGCAATTTCCTAATCACATACCACAACTAGGGTGTCGTATCTTTCGGTTTTCTTGATATCACGATGTGTTTCGTTGATGGGTCCAACGATGTCGTCGTCGATGCTTTCAATCCCCAAGATCTTCGTCCTGGATTCGTAGCGGACTCTGAAATAAGAGGAATTTTCATTTTTCGGTCGAACAATCTCAAAAAATCGACATTTTTTAAAATTTTTTTTGAGGCAAAAAATTGGCATTCTGTTTCACATGTGATGAGCAAGATTTCAGCAATAAACCAATTCTTTCTCTACAAAATCCGCAAAGATATAGCCAAAAAACGCTGGTTTTCTCTGCCCGATCTCCTCATTTCCCCTACTCTCTCGTCTGCAAAGATCGTTGAATACCTCGGCTCTCGTTGCAAAGCATGAGCTAAAATTTTTGAGAATTGAAACGTGAGTTGTGTAGAGTATATATGCAAAATCTACGGAAAATCTGAGCTTTCCATTTCGAGAATTTTCTGTGACCGCTCTCCTCATTTCTCCTACTCTCTCGTCTGCAAAGATCGTTGAATATCTCGGCTCTCGTTGCAAAGCATGAGTTAAAATTTTCAAGAATTGAAACGTGAGGTGTGCAGAGTATATATGCAAAATTTACGGAAAATTTGAGCCGTCTCCTTCGAGAATTTTCTCTGCCCGAACTCCTCATTTCTCCTACTCTCTCGTCTGAAAAGATCGTTGAATATCTTGGCTCTCGTTGCAAAGCATGAGCTAAGACTATCAAAAATTTTAGCGTGAGTTGTGAAGAGTATATATACGAAATTTAAGAAAAATTTGAGCCGTCTCCTTTGAGAATTTTCTCTGTCCGATCTCCTCATTTCTCCTACTCTCTAGCCGGCAAAGATCGTTGAATATCTCGGCTCTCGTTGCAATGCATGAGTTAAAATTTTCAAAAGTTGATAAATGGCCAAGAGAATTTATGCCGACACAATTTGGAGACATTTTTTTGACTACTGTCTGTTCAACTCTCTCAACTTTCCTTAATCTCTCGTCTGAAAAGATTGTTGAATATCTTGGCTCTCGTTGCAAAGCATAAGTTAAAATTTTCGAGAATTGAAACGTGAGGTGTGCAGAGTATATATACAAATCTAAGAAAAATCTGAGCCGTCTCCTCGAGAATTTTCTCTGCCCGATCTCCTCATTTCCCCACTCTTTCGTCTGCAAAGATCGTTGAATATCTCGGCTCTCGTTGCAAAGGATGAGCTAAAATTTTCAGCGAATGATATCTCTCCTATGAAACATAAATGCCTAAAATTTCAAGGAAATCCAAATTGTCTAAACTGGAAAAATTTGCATAAATCCACGACAAGTCATTTCCACTTACGGCGTATTAATATCCTGCAAAAATTTGCTCTCTCCATCCGGATTCAGTCCGTTGATCGGGTTGCACAGCTCGTAGTTCGGGTCCTCTCTGCACTCAATCATGCCGCGATGCGCTCCGGCCACGCCCAGCCACGTTCGGATCCGCGCGGTGAGCGGCTCTCCCAAATCCTCGCCCGTCTCCACGCACCGCCCACCCAAAATCGCCTTCTTCGAGAACGGCACGCCCATCGAGAAGCCGATCACGTCGAGCTTGGGGTAGGTGGTGTAGTTCAGGACCGCCTCGATCATGTGGCGCACCTGTTTCACGTAGTCGCAGTGCGCCTTGTCGTGCATGTACGTCGTGCCGGTCACGTTCTTGCCGTACGTCGTGCCGTACACCTCGGCGAACGAGTAGCCGTGCGCGTGGAACGGCTTCAGGACGTAGTCCAAGTCTCGGGCTCGCCGCGTCTGACCGTGCACAAAGACTATTGGGACTTTTCTGAAAGTTTTGGAAATCGCCAAATTTGGGCAAAAGGCTGAGAAACCAAATGCTTTTTGAATTTACAGCGGAAGTGCTCAGAGTGCGACACTCAGATTTTGATGAAACTTCTCACAAATTTAATATAATTTTTTCTAAGACATATGCGATCCTCCTAGTTCGCGCTTTGCAGAAACAAACGAGATTTTTAGGCCGAAAGTTGGGAAAAATGTGAAAATTTTATGCAAATTTTGTCATCAAAAGTTACACGGCTATTTCTACCGTAGAGTAGAGTGTTTCCACAAAAAATCAATTTTTTCCCCACGAAATTGCCAAAGATATGGCCAAAAAGTGTTTTTATCTCTGACCGCTCTCCGCGTTTTGCGTACTCTCTCGGCGAAAACGATCGTTGAATATCTCGGCTGCCCCTGGAAGCCATTTCTCGTTTGTGTTCCTTACTACGGTTTTCCAAAAGTGCGTAGACAGTTTGTCGCGAGCCGCACAGTGCATTTTTTTTCACAGTGCATTTGAACTGTTTGCACAGTGCAAAATGCAAAATGCTTCAAAAAGGCGCGCGCACCGTGCCAAAAGACGAATGCACTGTGCGGCGCGTTTCTCACAGTGCATTTGACCTTTTGCACTGTGCAATGGAAATATCGCCGCGACGTGAGCTTTTTTCAACGACGTCGCTGAGTTTTGCACAGTGCAAACGGCATTTTGAGGTTCGCACAGTGCAAGATGCGTCAAAAAGGCGCGCACCGTGCAAAAAGGGGAAAGATGCACAGTGCGGCGCGACAAAAAGTCTACGTGACTTCTGAAAAGGCGTAGTAGGGATTTTTTTCTGAATTTGTAAATTTGACGCAATTTCCAATGCGATAACTTTTGATACTTTTAAAAAGTATTGCGGATACTTTTTGATACTTTTACTTGAAATTATTATTTATAAAAAAGATATTTACGGGCCGGGCGACAGCAAATTTGAAACGGCCGGGAGCCCCGATTTTCGGCCCGACTCCTCGGCTACGCCCTGAGCCGGGTCTAGTCCGAAGGTCAGAAAATTAAGTTCAATCTCAAACACTGCCAAGTGGAATTTGCAGCCGAAACGGTTGAGTTGAGGGGCTTTTTATCTCACAAAAACGTTATGCTGGCAGATTAGTATCAGTCTGTCGGGAAAATAATGTGTGGATTTGTCGCACCTTTAAATTGTGCACCATCGCTTTTGGGAATTGGATGCGCGACAACGACGGGGCGCAAAAGTTTGCGAATCATTGTTCAGCTGTCCCCAAATTTATACCATTCTGTCCCCAAATTCATACCATTCTGTCCCCAAATTATACCATTCTGTCCCCAAAGACCTGTCCCCAAATGGGAGTTCGGAAGCTGTCCCCAAAATATTCCCAATATCTCCCCAAATACAAAAATTTGTCTGAGGGCTCATTTTAGGATGGTAGTCCACCTGCGGCCGCTCCGGCCTAAAAATTTCGAATTCGATGTATGTGGTGATTGCGCAATAAGCAAAACTTCAAACATTTTGGGAATATATCCGACATAGGGGTCATCGAGGTCGCTGATTTCGAAAATCATATTCATTTTTCATAATTACTTCTTTTTTTCTTAAGTAGTACTGTAAAGTAGTAATTTTTTGATTTTTTTCAATGTATAGTAAATTTATAGGTAGTCGATGGCGCTGAATTCGAATATCATATTCATTTTTCATAACTACTACTTTTTTCTTAAGTAGTACTGTAAAGTAGTAATTTTTTGACTTTTTTCAATCCATAGTCGATTTATAGGTAGTCGATGGCGCTATTTGCTGCGACAAATCCACATTATTTTCCGGACAGAATGACACTAGCGAAGTTCGCGCGGTCGCCATGTCGTATCTTAACAGTGAATTTGAAAAAAAACTCACGTCAATTTGGGAACCCCTTCCTCGTCGGACCCTCCGAACGATCCTCTCCATCCCTCGTCCTCTCTGGCCAATCGTTCAGCGATTTTTCCCCCGAAATTTTGCTCGATATGTCGTCGAAAGGGCTTTGAGATTGTGCCGTGCGTGTGGTATACGAATAACACACAAATTACCGCCGTTATTAACCAAAATTTCATCTGAAAAATGGGACAAGATATTGATTGTATGGTAGATGTATTTTAAAGTATCAGTTTTTAATTGTAAATAATTAAAGGCCGCGTATAAGCCAAAATTTTTTTTAAAAAAAATTAATTAAAGTCGGACTAGTAGTATAATATTTTCACAACGTGCATGGACATGTTGTCGCTTTCCGCACCGTGCACAAAAAACAACAATTTTGCACTGTGCACTTTCCGCACCGTGCACAAAAAACCCCCATTTTGCACCGTGCACCGGCAATCGCTGCGACGTAAGCAAGTTTCAACTACGTCGCAGCGTTGGCGTCCGGAATTTTGCACAGTGCAAGAGCATTTTGGAGGTTTGCACTGTGCGAAAAGAGAAAAAATGCACTGTGCGGCGGCGGCTAGCGTGGGAAAGTTCAAATGCACTGTACAGTCAATGCGACCAATGTCATGCACTTTATGAAAATCTTAATAGGCCGCCAGGAAAGTCGCTGGAGTGATTTTTGGTGTTTGCACTGTGCGAAAAAGGTCAGGGTGCGAGCGACAGCCGAAAAAAGCCTATTGCACCGTGCAAAAAGCAAGAAATTGCACAGTGCACAGCGAACTTTTGTTTTCGCAGAGTGCATGTCGCGGAAATTACTTCTATCTTACATACTACGCCTCGAAAGTCTCGTAGATTTTTTGTCGCGCCGCACATTGCATTTTCCCTCTTTTTGCACGGTGCAAAGCAAACTTTTGTTTTTGCACAGTGCACAGCGACTTTACGGACGGACGAGTATGTCGTAAGCAACCATTGTAGAGAACTACGCCTTTTCAAAAGTCCCGTAGACTTTTTGTCGCGCCGCACAGTGCATTTTCCTTCCGTTTGCACGGTGCGCGGGCGACTTTCCGGACGAACCAGTAGAACTATTGAAGGGGAGATGTTGCTGGTGTGTGTCCTATTGGCCCGTTTGCAAAGTCGCTGGTGAGATTTTTGGTGTTTGCACGGTGCAAAAAAGGTCAGGGTGCGAGCGACAGCCGAAAACAGCCTTTTGCACGGTGCAAAAAGCATGGAAATTGCACAGTGCAAAGGGAACTTTTGTTTCGCACAGTGCATGTCGCGGAAATCACTTCAGCGACTCTACACGGACTAGTAGCAACGTCCACAAAGAAATGACCGATTTTTTTTGAGAATTGGAGACTTTTCCGGAATTGTAAAATTTTTCGTATAAAATGTCACCTAACAGTAAAATCGAAAGTTTTTAAGCCAACAGAGCCTTTTGTTCTCTGTATTTCGTTTTTTCATGGTGGTATCTCAAAAAATTTAATTTTTTTCTGCTGTAAAAACATTAAAAATTACATTTTTCATAGATACATACTGTATCTAGGTCACAACGCAACCCCTGAAAGTTTTATTTCATGCTTTGCAGCCGAGATACTCAACGATCTGCCGACGGACAGATTAGTACTCTTAGCTGGGTTCAAAAAAATGCATGGGAAAGGTTCAAAAGATTATTTGAAAAAAAAACTGTACGACAGACAGAAATTTGAGAGCGGAAATTATGTAAATCCGAGATTTTTAGATGGAAAGTAAAAAAAATAAGACTGTTTTTATTACAAGTCCGTCCGCAATGTCGCTGAAGTGATTTCCGCGACATGCACTGTGCGAAAACAAAAATTCACTTTGCACTGTGCAATTTCCAGTCTTTTGCACGGTGCAATAGGCTTTTTTCGGCTGTCGCTCGCACCCTGACCTTTTTTGCACAGTGCAAACACCAAAAATCACTCTAGCGACTTTACGGTTGGACTAGTATGCTATAGATGTGAGCCAAATTTGAGGGCACTATGCAAACCTCAAAAAAGCCGTTTGCACTGTGCAAAACTCCGAGCGCCGACGCAGCGACGTCGTTGAAAAAAGCGTTGCGCCGCGGCGATATTTCGATTGCACAGTGCAAAAGGTCAAATGCACTGTGAAAAATGTGCACTGTGCGGCCCGCGACAAAAACGTCTACGACTACTCGCGCCATAAAGTCCCGACAATTTTATCGCTGATGTCGCGCGCGAGAATTGGAGTGCGGTCGCGTAAAAGTGCATGTCGCTTGGGTAAAAACAGGAAGTCTCCGCGACGGCGGTCGAAAAAAAAGGAAAATGCACTGTGCAAAATTGTCGCGACTTTATGTCGCGAGTAGTCTCAGTCTGTCGGGAAAATAATGAGCACTTTGTCGCATCACATCGCCGCCGAGAAAATGCACTGTGTCGCGGCAAAATCAAATTGTTTTTTCACTTCAGCGACGCAGTCGGCGCAGCGACAGGGCACTCATTATTTTCCCGACAGACTGATAGTCGGCGGAGGAATTCGTGAGACATTTCTGCACTGTGCAAGTCATTCGTTTGCACTGTGCTTTTTTTCCTTTCTGCACAGTACAGAGTTTTGTCGCTTTTCCCGGCGTCTTGTGTTTTGCACGGTGCAACGAACGAAGCAAAGGCGACGAACGTTCACCAAAAATTTTTATCGCAGAGTAGTGAAGTCGCTGCGACGTAGCATTACCCGCAAATTGATCAGCGACAAAGGTTATCGCAACAAATTTTGTCGCAACCCCTTTGTTGTCGCCATTTCTTTGAATTGGGGATGCACAGTGCAAATGCGCTTTCGTCCGACGTTCAGCGATTTTTTCTTTCGCGACGGGTACTTGCACAGTGCAAAAAAGAAAAAATAAATGCCCGCACAGTGCAAAAAAGTCTCTCGAATTCTGGCGCCGACTAGTATATGTAGATAAAACATTACACTTTCCTGAGACATTTGACATTTCCAGACATGGCAACCGGGCCGGGCTTTGGAAATTTTGAAAACGGGCCGGGCCTACCTTTTACCGGGCCGGGCTTTGGGCTCGACGTTTTTTCGGGCCGAGGCTTCGGGCCCAAGATTTTAAACTTCGGCCCGAAGCCCGGTTCCGATGTTTTGGTACCGACAATGGCATTTTGGTTTTCTGCGAAAACAAGATTTTGCTTTCGACAGAAATGGTGGTTTGGGGGGTTTTCTGTCTAAAGATAAAACGAAATTTTTCAACCGGGCCGGGCCGGCCCTGTAAACTTCACCGGGCCGGGCTTCAAAAAAAAATTTCGGGCCGGCCCTGTAAACTTCACCGGGCCGGGCTTCAAAAAAAAAATTCGGGCCGGGCTTCAAAAATTTTGAACACGGGCCGGGCCTACCTTTGACGGGGCCGGGCTTAGGGCTCGAAGGGCCTTAGGTCCGGCCCGATTTGCCATGTCTGGACATTTCTAAAGCTTAAAAAAGCCGAAACATCACGCCTTTTCCAATTAGGAGCTTTTGCTCTTAAAAACACCTATTATAAATTTCAATTTCGCCTTCGCCTACCTTTGCGAAAATCCGCAAATCCTCAAAAACATGATCAAGTCTGGAAGTGAATTCCATTTCAACCGTTGCAAAGTGAGAAAAACAAGACTGTTCTTACTGGGGAACGTGATAATATACTTGTCAACGAACGGTGACAACGATTCAAATCAATCAAAAATTATTTGTTTCAACAACGGTTTTTAAGGGAAAAAATTTCGAAAATTCGATAAAAAAATCGGTAAAAAAGTTATTTTTATATCCAAAAAAAATTTTTTTTGAAGATACGTCTTGAATGTAGCTATGGGGGTCATAAGGAATAGTGGGAAAAGTGCAAATGGAGTGTGCAATCAGCGCGACAAATGCTCTTTATGCAGATACCAACGCATATTTTTTTGTCTTTTGCTGTTCGTGACTGCTAGCGCCATACTAGTCCATCCGAAAAGTCGCTGGAGTGATTTCCGCGACATGCACTGTGCGAAAACAAAAGTTCCCTTTGCACTGTGCAATTTCTTGCTCTTTGCACCGTGCAATAGGCTTTTTTCGGCTGTCGCTCGCACCCTGACCTTTTTTGCACAGTGCAAATACCAAAAGTCACTCCAACGACCTTCCGTACGGACTCGTACCCTGCCAATCACAATTTTTCTCATCCTGTTATATATGCCGAGTGAATTGATATCGACGGGCCGGGCCAAAACGAATTTGAAACAGCCCGGCACGGAAGCCATGTCTAGTCGGGGGCCGCACAGTGCACATTTTTCACAGTGCCCCCCCAGGGTCCACGAAAAAAAAAATTAAAAGGGGTAAGGGGGGAGTAAGGTAAATTTTTGCGGTGTTGTTTTCACAGCTATCTGTGGTACCAAAAATCTCCCCCCCCCCCCCCCCCGCTCTCCAGACCCATTCCTTAGCTACGCTTAAAGTAAAACAATTTCCTCCCCCCCCCCCCCCAAAAAAAGCGTTAAACCTTCAGTTTAACAAGTGAAAATTGCAGTCTTTCCCCCCCCCCCCCCCCCCCCCCCCTCCCAAGTAAAAGAGAGATCGCAGAAATTATTAAAAAACGTTTTGTTTGCGTTGAAAAAAGATTATTTTCATAACGTATTTGTGAGGTGAAAAGCCCCTCAACTCAACCGCTTCGGCTGCAAATTCCACTTGGCAGTGTTTGAGATTGAACTTAATGTTCCGACCTTCGGACTAGACCCGGCTCAGGGGCGTAGCCGAGGAGTAGGGGCCGAAAATCGGGGCTCCCGGGCCGTTTCGAATTTGCTGTCGCCCGGCCCGTAAATATCTTTTTTTTTAAATATTAGTTTCAAGTAAAAGTATCAAAAAGTATCCGCAATACTTTTCAAAAGTGCCAAAAGTTATCGCATCGGAAATTGCGTCAAATTTCCAAATTCAGAAAAAAATCCCTACTACGCCTTTTCAAAAGTCCCGTAGACTTTTTGTCGCGCCGCACTGTGCATCTTTCCCCTTTTTGCACGGTGCGCGCCTTTTTGAAGCATCTTGCACTGTGCGAACCTCAAAATGTCGTTTGCACTGTGCAAAAAAGCGCCGCGGCGATATTTCGATTGCACAGTGCGAAAGGTCAAATGCACTGTGAAAAATGTGCACTGTGCGGCCCGCGACTAAACATGGCTTTCGTGCCGGGCTGTTTCAAATTCGTTTTGGCCCGGCCCGTCGATATCAATTCACTCGGCATATATAACAGGATGAGAAAAATTGTGATTGACAGGGTACGAGTCCGTACGGAAAGTCGCTGAAGTGACTTTTGGTATTTGCACTGTGTAAAGTGAACTTTTGTTTTCGCACAGTGCATGTCGCGGAAATCACTGCAGCGACTTTACGGACGGACTTTACGGAGTATACGTATCGCGGTGACAAGAAAAACGAAGATCTTTGGAATGACGACAGAAGAGGGAGTTTTAGACGGCTAAAGGCTTGACATTACTAGTCCGTCCAAAAAGCAGCTAGAGTCATTTCCGCGACATGCACTGTGCAAAAAAGATCAGCGACAGCGAAAGAAAAGAATATTGCACGGTGCAAAAGGAAAAAATTGCACAGTGCAAAGGGAACTTTTGTTTTCGCACAGTGCATGTCGCGGAAATCACTCCAGCGACTCTACGGACGGACTAGTAGATTGGAACACCGAACTCTTCGACTGTACCGAACATAAACGCAATCTTATTCCAAAAGACATCTTTATTCGCCCCGATGAAAGCGGCACATGGCAAACAAGTAGCCTGACCGATAATTTGATGTCATCTAACCTTGTCTAATCGCTGGTTATTTGATATTCCGACGTGTTCCAACGCATTTATTTACATTACAAGGCAATTTACAACCCCGAGAATCATAGTCGATGGGACTACTGGACAAGTCCAAGGTCTTTGTCGCTGACGGTCCTGGCATTTTGGTTCGCGATTTCTGAGATCTTTTCCAAGTCCATAAGCGCCGATCCTTGCGAAATATTGTAGATCATGTCACCCAGAAACCACGTTGCCGCTCGATGATCGAGCTTGTGCAGCTAAAATTGCGAGTTTGAGTGAATAAGTTACAGTATCCAGGGCAAAACAATAGAATAGAACCTCTGTACGACAAATTCCCGTATTACAAAGCACAGCAAACAATTCTGGCCCCATGAGAAGCCTCTGTGCGGCGAAGAGTAAGATATAATACCAAAATATATTGGTTCACCCCAAATGCGACGCTCACGTCAGATTTTCTTTAAATTTTGCATACATGTCAGGCATAGACCACATATCAATTCCTGAAAATTACAGCTTGCGCTTTGCAGCGAGAGCCGAGATATTCAACGATCTGACGAGAGAGTACGCGAAACGGGGAGGGTCAGAGAGAAAAACACTTTTTGGCCATATCTTTGCCAGTTTCGTGGGGAAAACATATTTTTATGTCGAGACATTACCGTCTATGGTAAAAAGGGGGAGCCAAAATTTCGATTATCAAAAAATTTAGCGTACCCCCACCTGTGTTGGCGACAAACGGTTGCACAGTGCATTTTGACCCAAAAACATCGTTTTGCACCGTGCATTTTTGCAGTTTTTGCCTTACGTCGCGCGCGATTCAAAGAGTGTGTCGCAGCGACAAAATTCGGCGCGACAATCTTTGTCGCAGGTCGATTTGGAGGAAACGTCTCCGTCGCAGCGACCTTACCTCTCTGCGACAAGCACTTCATGCGACCGTTTGTCGCACAGTGCGTTGCACCGTGCACGGTGAAAACAAGCGGCAGAGCTGTGCACTGTGCGGAAAGAGTAAAACGCACAGTGCAATCAAAAGACTTGCACGGTGCGAAAAAGTCCTGAGAATTTGCACTGTGCGGTTCGAAAATCACAAAAAACGGCTTCGCACAGTGCAATTTGACCCAAAAACATCGTTTTGCACGGTGCATTTTGCATTTTTTGTTTTACGTCGCGCGCGATTCCCAATTTTCTCAGCGACAAATCATTTTCTTCGGCGTGCGACAAAATTTGGGGGCGCGGGGGAGGAGGGGGAGTAGGTGTTTAGACCACAGGCAAAAAATTACTTTGCTCCCCCCTTACCCCTTTTTTTATTTTTTCCTCGACCCTGGCTGGGGGGGGGGTGGGGTACCGCCCATGTCCACCCCCTCCTCAGCTACGCCCTACGCCATTATCTCGCTCATTTCGAGCGGCCTGCTGTCTACCGAACATTTCGTATGTCATTACAGCCCCAAACTCGAACTCCCACCGTATACACCTGATTCGCCCCGCGAAACAACGCCGGGTTTGTTCCGCAAGACGTTGTTGTGGCCAAAAGATCATCCCCAGTAGATTCCACGGCCACAATTCGCTGGGTTGCTTCGTATCCGGACCTGAAAAGCAAGATACGTTCGGGCACAGTAACTGCGAATGAATTCGAGGAGAGTGCTCACTTGTTATCGTTGATATCTCTGTTGTAATCACTGTCACAGAAGAGTCCATTAATCTCGTTGCAGAGTGGAATGTATTCCTTGGCCTTGTCGCACTTGGCCAACCCTCGTTGTACGCCCACGACGCTCATGTAGTTCCGGATGTTGTGGGTCAGCGGCTGGCCCACATCTTCGTTGGTCTCGACGCATTCACCTCCAAGAATTGCCTAAAAGCGTTGATAAAGTGGAGAACTCTGTATATTCGTATTTTCACAAAGTGCACGGACATTTGTCGCGTTCATTGCACAGTGCATTCGCACTTTCCCCGCGCTTGTCGCCGCCGCACTGTGAATTTCGCCCTTTTCGCACCGTGCTAACCCTAAAAAACGCCCTTTGCACTGTGCGAAATTCCGGGCGCCGACGCTGCGACGTCGTTGAAACTGGCTCACGTCGCAGCGATCGCCGATGCACGGTGCAAAAACCAACGAAATGTCGAATGCACCGTGCGAAATGGACAAAATGTCCATGCACTTTGTGAGAATACTAATACTACTCGCGACATCTAGTCCCGACAATTTTGCACAGTGCATTTTTCTCAAATTTTCGTGGCCGTCGCGGCGAGCAGACATGGCAAGGGGGGCCGGGCCGGGCTTTGGAAATTTTGAAAAGGGCCGGGCCCAACTCTATTCACTCTTATGACATGAATACCTGTGGTTCGATTTTTCGACCTTTAAAAAAATCAAAGAAAATAAAAATTTGGGACAAAAAATTTCAGGTTCTGATTATCATTTCCGAATCTTCAAATTTTTGATGTTTTTCAGCTTTTTGCATATATTTCCAATATCTGAACATCTTTTTCGCCGAAAGACAAATCATGGATAATATCAAAAAAAAATCAACAATATCTTGGGTATGGGTTGATCGATTTTTAAATTTTAAAACGTTTTTGGACTAATTCGAGTACTGCGAACAACGTCATGATGTTAGTTTAAAGTAAAACCTTTAAACAAAAAAAAAAGGGCCCGGCCCGTTTTGCCATGTCTGGTATTTTCACAAAGTGCATGGACATTTGTCGCTTGCCGCACCGTGAAAAAAAAAACCTCCATTTTGTACTGTGCATTCGACCTTGATTTGGTTTTTTGCACCGTGCGCCGTCATATCACTGCGACGTGAGCAAGTTTCAACTACGTCGCTGCGTCGGCGCGCGGAATTTGCACAGTGCAAACGACATTTCTGGGGGTTTGCACAGTGCAAGAAAAGGGAAAATTTTATTGTGCGGCCGCGACAAGCGTGGGAAAATTGCAAAATGCACTGTGCAATCAATGCGATAAATGTCCATGCACTTTATGAAAATACTATTAATACTGCCCACCTCGACTTACTTGAATGACAGTCACGAGCCTCTCATTGTACCCCTCCACCGCCAGATCATAACGATTCCCCTTCGGGCCCCCGACCCGGCCCGTTTTGCCATGCCTGGCGGCGAATTTCCGTTGTTACCCAAGCGACATGCCCTTTTCCGCGACCGCACCCCAATTTTCGTGCGCGACATCAGCGATAAAATTCGACGGACTTTATGGCGCGAGTAGTATCAGTCTGTCGCGAAAATAATTCGGACTCGTCGCGCCTTGAAATCGCGCGCCATTGCTTCGCGGCGCTTGGGAATTTGATGCGCGACGGCGGCGCGGCGCGAAATTTCGCGGCGACGATTCCGAATTATTTTCCCGACAGACTGATAGTCCATCCGGAAAGTCGCTGGAGTGATTTTTGGTGTTTGCTCGAATTAGTCCAAAAACGTTTTAAAATTTAAAAATCGATCAACCCATACCCAAGATATTGTTGATTTTTTTTTGATATTATCCATGATTTGTCTTTCGGCGAAAAAGATGTTCAGATATTGGAAATATATGCAAAAAGGCTGAAAAACATCAAAAATTTGAAGATTCGGAAATGATAATCAGAACCTGAAATTTTTTGTCCCAAATTTTGGTTTATTTGATTTTTTTAAAGGTCGAAAAATGGAACCACAGGTATTCATGTCATAAGAGTGAATAAAATACTTCGGATGGGCTGCTCGACTGTCAAATCCATCGTCGAAATCCTAGAGAAAGAAAGAGAAACTTTAAACAACAGTAGTCAAAAAAATTTTTTTTTGCGAAAAAATTACAACAAAATGCCAAAAAAAATTTGGCACCTAAATTTTTCGTTGCAAGAAATTTTTTTTTTTTGAAAAAAGGGGCCGGGCTAAGGGGGCCCAAAAAAAAGATAGGCCCTCGGCCCGGCCCTTTTCAAAATTTCCAAAGCCCGGCCACCTTGCCATGTCTGACGGATGGACTAGTATGGCGCGAGTAGTCACGAACAGCAAAAGACAAAAAAAAATGCGTTGGTATCTGCATAAAGAGCATTTGTCGCGGTGATTGCACACTCCATTTGCACTTTTCCCACTGTTGCAGCGCATCGCAAAAACTTTTGGTGCCGCGGATTTGCGGGTTTGCGATTTTTGCGCGACGGACACGAAATTCTTTTTCGGCCGGACTAGACATTGCTCGGACCCGGGCCCACGCGGCCAGCAGGTCGGCCCGTTTCGAATTTGCTGTGGCCTAGACATGGCTCCGGGCCCAGCTGAAAATTTTGGCCTACGGGCCGGGCCGAAAAATGTCGGCCCGGCCCGTTTCAATTTTGTGCCGTTTCAAAAACATACCCCCCCCCCCCCCCAGACCGGGAGTTGCTCAGCTACGCCCCTGCTGTCAGATTCAAAATTTTTGTTTTTACGGGCCGGTCCCGGGCCGGGCCGCCTCGTCGGCCCGCGGGCCGTGTCAAATTTGCTTTTGCCCGGCCCGGCCCAAACACCGGGCCAGCCCGGCCCGCAGCCACGCCTACTTTGGCCCGGCCGTTTCAAATTCGCATTGGCCCGGCCCGAGAGCCCTGTCTCTAGGCCAGACTGATAATAACGAGGTCTTACTGTAACTTCCTACCTTTCGAATCATTCCAGCGCCCATCGAAAAGCCGATGACATCGATTTGCTCGTGCTCTGTGTAAGATAAAACCGCCTCCAACAGCCAACGCAAACCTTTGATGTAATGACAATGTAATTTATCCGAGTAATGGTTCTCCAACGTGATATTTGTGCCGTAGGTAGTGGCATAAAGCTCGTCCAAAGTGTAGCCATTGTCGAGAAAGTTTTGTAGGATATAATTTAGATTCGCGGCTTGTCGCGTTTGACCGTGCGCAAACACAATCGGGATCTTGCTGAAAAATTCCGGTTTTTCTTGGTGGTTTTAGGAAAATGCATCTAGATTTTTTACTACGGTAATATATTGAACCCCGGTGTGTTGTTAGTTGTTTGTACGTTTTAAATAAAATAAGTTTGAAATTTGGTACCAATTGGTCCACTGGTATTCGAGATAGAGGGGCGGACAAAACTTTGTTCGCGCAGTATACATATAATACATAGTACATTGAGATCTGTCAAAGTGCGTAGAGTTTCTCCTCTTTTATCAGTTATTTTTGTGAATTTTAGTCGTCGCCGCGCGACAAGTTTTTCGCGCGACGGTGCACTTAGTTTTAGGTATAGTTTTAGGTTTATTTTGCCCTAAAATTGACTTTTCGGGGCAAATTGTTCGCTATAAACAGGCTTTCCTGTGCAGAGCGATTTGTTGGTTCATGGAAATTTTCGATTGTTTGAGCAATTTTTGGGATTTTTTGGGAAATTTAGGTCAGAAATTTTGATTTCATGTTCAAAAAATGATTTTTTCCCCACAAAACTGACAAAGTTTTGGATTCCCGGAGAATTTACCCTCAAAAAAGTGTACCCTCGAGCAAAAAAGCTTGGCCAAGTTGAAAAAAGCTTGGTTACGTTGAAAAAAAGCTTGGCCAAGTTGAAAAAAGCTTGGCCAAGTTGAAAAAAGCTTGGCCAAGTTGAAAAAAGCTTGGCCAAGTTGAAAAAAGCTTGGCCAAGTTGAAAAAAGCTTGGTTACGTTGAAAAAAAGCTTGGCCAAGTTGAAAAAAGCTTGGCCAAGGCCATTTACTGCTCGAGTTGTTCGCTATAAACTTTCCTGTACAGAGCTATTTGTTGGTTAAAACTTTGGAACTCACTTTTGCCTGCTCGGCCCAACATTTTGCCCACCGCCAAAGCTTCCTTTCTCCCCCAAATCCTTTCTGGCCACAGCTTCGGCTCTTTCCTTTCCAAAATTGTCCAAAATGTGTTGATAAAACCCGGCGGAGATGGTCGCTGTCGCAGTTGCGATCAGGAGAAAGAGGCACAAACTTTTACGAAACATTGATCAGCGAATAAAATCCAAAGTCCAGCAAAAGTATTATATTAGCGGAAAGAGATCACTTTTTATTTTTTCGGACCAATTCTTTTTGCTTTTTTTTTGGTGTTTATTAAAGGCACAAAAAATGTAGCCCAAAAATTTTGGCGCTACATTTTTTGATGTAATAACAAATACTCGCACAGTGCACGCAGCAAAAATCACTCCAGCGACTTTCCGGACGGATTAGTACTTTTTGCACTTTTTACGTCGCACTATTTGCTCTCCTTCTGCAAATCTTGATCGTAATAGTCCGTCCGCAAAGTCGCTGGAGTGATTTCCGCGATATGCACTGTGCGAGAACAAAAGTTCCCTTTGCACTGTGCAATTTTTTCCTTTTTGCACGGTGCAATAGGCTTTTCTTTCGCTGTCGCTGATCTTTTTTGCACAGTGCATGTCGCAGAAATGACTCTAGCTGCGTTTTGGACGGACTAGTAATGTCAAGCCTTTAGCCGTCTAAAACTCATCGGCAATCGCTGCGGCGTCAGCAAGTTTCAACTACTACTCGCGACATAAAGTCCCCATGCACTGTGCGAAAACAAAAGTTCCCTTTGCACTGTGCAATTTTTTGCTGGTTGCACGGTGCAATAGGCTTTTTTCGGCTGTCGCACGCACAATGATAAAACTCTTGGCAAAATTTCTGAAAACGATTAACATGAGCAGAGGAATGTGGGGTGTCTGTACCAGCGACTTTCCGGACGGACTAGTACTTTTTTCACTTTTTACGTCGCCCTTTTTGCACTCCTTCTGCAAATCTTGATCTTAATAGTCCGTCCGTAAAGTCGCTAGCGTGATTTCCGCGACATGCACTGTGCGAAAACCAAAGTTCCCTTTGCACAGTGCAATTTTTTGCTGGTTGCACCGTGCAATTGTTTTTTTTTACCTTTGCGCAGTACAAACGCCAGAAATCACCCTAGCGACTTTACAGTTGGACTAGTAAGTCCCTTGGAAGTGTTAAAAAATTTTATGACGAAAAAAGTTTCTAATTCCGGCGCTAAGCAAAAAAAATTTTTTCGCACTGTGCAAAGCCGATTTTGCCCTATTTTTGGCTCCGCACAGTGCAAAAAATTTTTTTTTGTGCATTTTGCAGTAAAATGTCATTGACTCAATTTGTCATATTGATGGTCGAAATTCAAGCCTTTGCAATAAAGATTTACGAAAAAAATATTGTTCTTTATTTCCTTCTCTATGTACATGATGATTTTACAGACCTCTATACAACAAAAAACAATCTATTAGACAAGTCCAATGTCGTGATCGCTGAAAGTCTTGGCATTTTGATTAGCGATTTCTGAGATCCTTTCCAAGTCCATAAGCGCCGATCCTTGCGAAATATTGTAGATCATGTCACCCAGAAACCACGTTGCCGCTCGATGATCGAGGTTGTGCAGCTAAAATTGCGAGTTTGAGTGAATAAGTTACAGTATCCAGGGCAACACAGTAGAATAGAACCTCTGTACCATAAACTCCCGTATTACAAAACACAGCAAACAATTCTGGCCCCATGAGAAGCCTCTGTGCGGCGAAGAGTAAGATATAATACCAAAAATATTGATTTACCCCAATGCGACGCTCATGTCAGCTTTTCTAAATTTGCATACACGTCAGACATAGACCATTATCAATTCCTGAAAATTTTAGGTCGCGCTTTGCAGCGAGAGCCGAGATATTCAACGATCTGACGAGAGAGTACGCGAAACGGGGAGGGTCAGAGAGAAAAACACTTTTCGGCCATATCTTTGCCAATTTCGCACGGAAAATATTGATTTTTTTGTTGAAACATTACCCTCGTTAGTAGAAATAGGCATCATACATAATACGTAACAAAATTCGCAAAAAATGTCACATTTTCGCCAACTTGCGATCTAAAAATCTCGATCGTTTCTGCAAAGCGCGAGCTAGGAGTCTCTCATATGTTTTTGAAAGAATAATACTAAATTTGTGCAAGTTTCATCACATCTAAGCGTTGCACTTGGGTAATTCGATGGAAACCGAAGAGTCCCGCCAAACGATGAGTCCCGCTTTTTGAATTGTCCGCTTTTTGATTTTTTGCTAAAATATAGGGTGACATCTTATACGATGAAAATTTTGAAAAAATCAAGTAAACTTTTCATCGTATAAGATGTAGCCCTCATATTGGAAAAATGAAGAAAACTTTCGATCGTATAAGACGTCACCCTTCGTATTGAAAAAAGCAAGTAAAATTTTCATCGTATAAGATGTTGCCCTCATATTGAAAAAATGAAGAAAACTTTTTATCGTATAAGATGTCACCCTTCATATTGAAAAAAGATTAAAACTTGCCGTGTACAATTCGTTGACTCCGGGAAACAGTGCGGCGTTTTCGCCGCAGGCAGTGGCGGGCGCTAAAATGTCATCGGCGGTCGATTCAATCGCCACGATCCGTTGGCTGGCTTCGTAGGCCGCGCTGAAACCGCGAATAGCTCCATTAGCACCTTCATAAAGTGCATGTACATGTGTCGCGACGATTGCACAGTGCGTTTTGCACTTTTCCCACGGTTGTCGCCACCGCACAGTGCATCTCGCTCTTTTCGCACCGTGCAAACCCCAAAAAAGCCGTTTGCACTGTGCAAACTGCTGACGCCGACGCAGCGACGTACTTGAAACGTTCTTATGTCGCCGCGATAAATCTGTGCACAGTGCCAAAACCAAAAGTCAAATGCACGGTGCAAAATGGAGGGTTTTGTGCACAGTGCGGAAAGTGCACGGTGCGGAAAGTGCACAGTGCAAATGGGCTGTTTGTGCACGGTGCGGAAAGTGCACAGTGCAAAATGGGGTTTTTTATGCACGGTGCGAAAAGTGCACAGTGCAATTGGGGCTGTTTGTGCACGGTGCGGAAAGTGCACGGTGCGGAAAGTGCACAGTGAAAAATGGAGGATTTTGAGCACAGTGCGGAAAATGCACAGTGCAAAATGGAGGATTTTGTGCACGGTGCGGAAAGTGCACAGTGCAAATGGAGTTTTTTGTACACAGTGCGGGAAGCGACAAAATTTCCATGCATTTTGTGAAAATACTAATATGTTGATCAACTTTCAGTCGAGAAACAAGCAAACCAAGGTCGAAAAGAGAGAGAGAAAAACGTATGTACCAATTTCCGTTGATGTCTCTGTGGAAGTCGCTGTTGCAAAATAATCCATTGTTCTCGTTGCAAACCGGCACATATTCCTTGATTTTGTCGCATTTTGCGAGGCCTCGCTGCGCCCCAACGACACTGATGTAATTTCGAATCTTATGGGTGAGCGGCTGCCCGAGGTCTTCCTTGGTGTCCACACAAGGACCTCCAAGAATCGCCTGAAAAAAGAAGATCTACCGTCACACCTCTGTATGACAACCCGCAAAGAGTCAAACAAATTGTTCTACCACTACTAGTCCGTCCGTAAAGTCGCTGGAGTGATTTCTGCGATATGCACTGTGCGAAAACAAAAGTTCCCTTTGCACTGTGCAATTTCTTGCTTTTTGCACTGTGCAATGGGCTTTTTTTGGCTGTCGCTCGCACCCTGACCCTTTTTGCACAGTGTACGTCGCAAAAATCCCTCCAGCGACTTTCCAGACAGCCTAGTATTACTCGCGCTCAAAAGTCCCGACAATCCGCACCGTGCAGTTTTTTGGCGCGTCGCTGCGAAAATCGCAAAGGAAGTGCTTTGCACGGTGCATTTTGACATAAAAACATCGTTTTGCACGGTGCATTTTGTTTTTTTGCACAAATGTCGCGCGCGACATATTTTTTCGCGCGACAAATTTTCTGGACTTTTGAGCGCGAGTAGTACTACTCGGCGCAAAAAGTCCTGAGAATTTGCACTGTGCGGATCGAAAATCGCGAAAAAACGGCCTCGCACAGTGCAAAAACATCGTTTTGCACGGTGCATTTTGCATTTTTTGCGTTACGTCGCGCGCGATTCCCAATTTTCTCAGCGACAAATCATTTTTTTCAGCGTGCGACAAAATTTGAGGGCGCGATAAATTCTCAGGACTTTTTGCGCCGAGTAGTATTTCCATAAAGTGCGTTGACGTTTGATTGCTACTACTCGCGCCATAAAGTCCCGACAATTTTATCGCTGATGTCGCGCGCGAAAATTGGAGTGAGGTCGCGGAAAAGTGCATGTCGCTTGGGTAGAAACGGGAAATCGCCGCGACGGCCGCGAAAATTTGAGAAAAATGCACCGTGCAAAATTGTCGGGACTTTATGGCCCGAGTAGTACTAGTCCGTCCGTAAAGTGAAGTCATTTCCGCGACATGCACTGTGCGAAAACAAAAGTTCCCTGTGCACTGTGCAATTTCTTGCTTTTTGCACCGTGCGATAAGCTTTTGTCGCTTGCACCCTGACCTTTTGCACAGTGCACGTCGCAAAAATTTCTCCAGCGACTTTCCGGACTGCATAGTATTTCCGTAAAGTGCGTAGACTTTTGATCGCGAGAAAAAAAAATGCATTTTGCACAGTGCATTTCACCCTTTTGCGAAAGTTTTCGCACCGTCTCATCCAGCGCCGCGACGTAAGCTTTTTTCAACTGCGCCGCTGCGTGCATTCGCACAGTGCAGACCGCTTTTCAAGTTTGCACTGTGCAAAAAAAGCAAAAAGCACGGTGCGCGAGGAATTCCATCGATTGCGACCCTGTGGCATGAACATTTGGAAAAGATGGTGGGATTGGGCCAAATCTTTGAGAATGTGCCCAAATCGGAAGAAGGGCATAAAAATCTGTTGCCAAGTGGGAGAAATGGTGGTCAAAGACAAAAAAAACTGCCCAGGTGGAAATTGTTTTTTTTCTTAAGTTGGAAAAAAGTTTGGCCAAGCTTTTTTACGACTCTTTCACATTTTTTGGCTACAATTTCTAATATTTGGCAATTTTTTCCATTTTTCCCACATGGGCAAAAAATTTTTCCCTAGTGGAAAATTTTCTTGTCCTTGACCACCATTTCTACATATCTAATCCTGGAAATTTTAGCTCGCGCTTTGCAGGGAGAGCCGAGATATTCAACGATCTTTGCGGCCGAGAGAGCACACGAAATGCGGAGAGCGGTCAGAGAGGGAACATTTTTTGGCCATAACTTTGCCAATTTTTTACGGAAAAAATTGATTTTTTGTAGAAACATTGCTCTCTACGGTAGAAATAGCCATGAAACTTTTTATGACAAAACTCGCAAAAAAGTGTCACATTTTTGCCAACTTTTGGTCAAAAAATCTCGGTGGTTTCTGCAAAGCGCGAGCTTGGAGTCTCTCATATGTCTTAAAAGAAATAACACTGAATTTATGCCAAGTTTCATCAAAATCTGCGCGTCGCACTTGGAGTACTTCCCCTGTAAATGGAGCCAATGCTGATAAATGGCATACTTTTCGAGCCAGCCCCGCTCCGAATGAGAACCCAATCACATCGATCTGTTCGTGCCTTGTGTAGGACGAGACTGCCTCCAACAGCCAACGCAAACCTTTGATGTAATGACAATGTAATTTATCCGAGTAATGGTTCTCCAACGTGATATTTGTGCCGTAGGTAGTGGCATAAAGCTCGTCCAAAGTGTAGCCATTGTCGAGAAAGTTTTGTAGGATATAATTT
>VUOU01000026.1:0-60127 GCA_025436335.1 Bursaphelenchus mucronatus
AGATATTCAACGATCTGACGAGAGAGTACGCAAAATGCGGAGAGCGGTCACAAAGGAAAACACTTTTTGCCCATAACTTTTCCAGTTTTGTGCAAACATTACTCTCTATGTAAGAAATAGGTATTAAACTTTCTTGACCAAAATCTCAAAAAAGTGTCATATTTTCGCCAACTGTCGATTTAAAAATCTCGGTCGTTTCTGCATAGCGCGAGCTGGAAGTCGGGCATATGTTTTTGAAAAAATTATTTCTAAATTTGCCAAGTTTCATTGAAGTGTGAGCGTCGCACTTGAAGTACTTCCCGGTTAATATAATTTATTATAAATCAAAAAATTACCCATCAAATATCAAAAAAAGGAATTTTAACTCGATTTCTGGAAAATACCGGAATTAATTCACGTATAAAATTGAATCTCGCCGTTGATCGTCTGATTTCCCAAATGAAATCATTTTTTCAAATGTCTCCGCTATTTGTCATCGCTTTTGTCGGCGTCGTTTCGACGGTATACGGTCAAAGCAGTCGAATTCCATTCGTTCGATTTGCTTCGACGGCAGCGAATGTTGCGCAGAATGGAATTGAAGCCGCAAATAGCACAGAGACTCAAGTCATACAGGTGAACTGGGGCATCGAGTCAATCTGAATGACGTCAGTGCAAATTACACCACCGACATGCCACTGGAAATGCTGATTTTGAGAGCCGACGCCGCCAATGGTAAGTCGAATTTTCCATTTCTTCAGCATTAGGAAAGCTCAAAAGCTTGTTCGTAAAAACTTTTGGATCGCGTTTTGCAGAAACACTCAAAATCTTCAGGTGTTCGGGGGTAAATATGTAAGATAAAAAAGTGGCAGAAATGTAGAATAATTGTTTCCAAGAAACATACTAGACCCCTAGCTCGCGATTTGCAGAAACAAACCGACATTTTTGGTCGAAAGTTGAAAAACATATGACACTTTCTTGCGAATTTTGCTATGAAAAGTTTTATTTCTATTTCTACCGAGAGGGAATGTTTAGACAAAAAATTAATTTTTTCCGCACGAAACTGGCAAAGTTATAGCCAAAGAGGTTTTTCTCTCCGACCGCTCTCCGCGTTTCGCGCACTCTCTCGGCCGCAAAGATCGTCGAATATCTCGACGGCCCCAGTAAAGCAGGCGGTAAAATTTTGAGGATTTGATAGGTGGCCTATACAGATTACTAGTCCGTCCGGAAAGTCGTCGCAGTGATTTTTTAAGCTTGCGCTGTGCGAAAAAAGTCAGGGTGCGAGCGACAGCCAAAAAAAGCCTATTGCACGGTGCGAAAAGCAAAAAATTGCACAGTGCAAAGCAAACTTTTGTTTTCTCACAGTGCAATGTCGCTAAAATCACTCCAACGACTTTACGGACGGACTAGTATTTAGGGAAATTTTCAAAAATTAAAAAAAAGATTTTTTCAAAAAAAATCAAAAATTTTCAATTTTTCCTCAAAATCATCGATTTTCAGGGGGAGAGACCGAACCACCAACGTATTATTGGCCCTTTGAATCGATCTGTTTATACGACGTGCAATGTAACAATCATTGTCTTACACATCACGAGGTCTGCGAAGGGAGTTTGAATTCGACTTGTTTGGAGGCCACTTGTTATCGCGGCTCTTGTTTCTATTGCTGCGAAAAGGAGCATGGACACTGTGAATATCCCATTCCAGGGATCAAACCGCGTAGTCGTGCTGGATAAAATGGGAGAACGACATTGCAACATTTTACTATGCAATAAACCTTGCTAAAGTTGGATTTGTTACTTTTGAGGGGAAAAAGGGATCAAAATTTCAAAAAATCATAGTTTTAAAGCCCTCAGGGGCCCTATTGTTGGAGAATATAACTTTTTTTATTAAAACGTCCTAAGGCAATTTGTAAACATCACTTTTATACACTTCATTCACATCGAATCAAGAAAATGAGTCGTTTTCAAAATAAAAAGTCAAATTTTGGCAAATTTAATGGGAAAATCGTGTTCTAAAAGAATCCCTGAGGGGATATAGCAATGAAAATTACATCAGCAAAAAATAAAAGTCCTATAGATCCGAGAAATAAAACTTTTATCAATTTTGACCCGATATTTTCAAACTTATTTGTAATCTTTCCGATTGCCGGAGGGCTATTTAACAAAAAAAAGTGTGATTCGCAAAAAATAAGGTCCTGAATGTCTTAAAAAAATATATTTTTTAATTTTGATTTAGTATTTCCCAATTTAAAACGGTTTTTCAAAAGTCCTGTAGACTTTTTGTCGCGGGCCGCACACTTTTCACAGAGCATTTGACTTTTTCCACTGTGCAATCGAAGTATCGTTGCGGCGCAAGCTTTTTTCGATGTCGCCGCGCGCGACAGACGTTTGCACAGTGCGAATTCTTTCAAAACGGCCCGCGCACTGTGCAAAAGGGGCAAAATGCACTGTGCGGCGGGACCAAAAGCGAAAAAATCCTTTCAAAATGGCGTAGTATTAGCTAGTCATGGCTCCAGGGCCGGGCCAAAGCAGCAGCCGTAATAACTAAAATTCCGAGTCTGGACGCGAAAATTGGGGTAGCAAACAAAAATAGAGGGTCAAAACCCCAACATACAGGCAGAGAAATTATACACAACTATATACGATCATTTTCGAAAGGTTTACAGCACTATTTTTTTCATCCCATCTTAGTAAAGTTTTATTTTCCGGGCGAATTGATATCGCCGGACCAATGCAAATTTGAAACGGCCCGGCCCGGCAGTCATGTCAAGTATTAGCCAAAGAAATGTTCTATTGATTCGGCTGACGCATTCTGCGCCTTTTTACCCACAATTTCCTTCTCAAAAATACTAATTCATGTTTTTATTTACACATCTACTCGTTTTGAATCTCAATAATCCCGAAAAAAATGAAAAATATAGCGCATGTGATATGTATAATACATGAACGATATACAAAAAAAATATTTTTTGAATTTACATTCCCACACAAACCCCATCTCATTCTCTATTTCTCCGCTGACTTGCGGCGTATCTCGCCGCAAGCATCGACATTCCAACCGCTGCAGCGCCAGCAAACAAGGCGCCCCAGCTAAAATCATTGCTTGTTTCTTGTTCTCCTTGCGCGAAATTGGGTCTCCATGAGGAAAACATAGACTGTTCTGATCTGATCTTTGATTCCCATCCATCGGCGGCCAAATTGTAGATTCTCATCATGTTTATGGCGTCCTCCACTAGTCTGTCACAGCCGGGTTCGTACTAAAAAATCGCATTTTGCAGAAATTAACAAAAATTTTTAGTATCCAAAAAAAATTTCTTCGAAAAATTATATTTCTTCCACAAAACCAACTAAAAATGCTCTTACCGTGACTCCCAAGATCTCTCGCGCCATTCTTTGTATCGTCGCATTGTTATCCAACATTGATCCACTTGGGTAAAGCATAGTAATCATCGAGTATTTCCTCAAATCTCTGATCCTAGACTCCGAAACAGACACAATTCCCAGGTCTTCTAGCGTCTGAAGGACTTCTTGACCAACCACCAGATGGTTCTTGATGTTCTGAGCAATCAAATCGGCGGCTTGAGGAGGGTTCAGACCTAAAACAATATAATTTTTATTGCTAAAGTCCAAAGTTTATCAAAAAAGGCGATAAATCCGTAATAAAATTTGCTAATCCGTAGTTCTCTTACCATTCTTCACTTTTCTCATTATTCTATCATCTTCAAATGACTGAACTTCGAAGATATTTTCCTCTGGACGGATATAAATATCATGAAGCAATTTCAAATTCTCATCAACCAGTACGACTCTGGCAATCGCTGTGCTTCGTCCTTGATATCCCACGCGGATATAATGAGCGTTAAAAGCTATTGGCTTCATCTGGAATAGTTTTATATTATACATGATGACTTGATGGAAAAGTCAATTTTAGGTATTAAAATAAAGTCCAAATCAAGGGATTTTTAATCATAAGCTCAAAAAAAGCCCGATCAATGTAATGATAGTCAGATTTAACTGTTCGCACTACTCACTGTTACAAACTTTAATGCAATTTTATCAATGAACAACAACAACAAATTTTAAAAAAAGAAACAATTGTAGGTTAACAAGATACTTAAAAAACTGTTTGCCGTGCTCTCTATTTCTTCTTTTGTTTGATATCAGCGTCCCACTTCTTTTTATGCAGTTGGTATATCCTAAAACATAAAAATTTATATTATCCATGACAAAAACCGGATAAAAAATAAAAAAATCGATCGTTAACCCAAAGTAACAGAGTAAATCTACCGAAGCGCTGTTCTGGCATCAATAACGGAGTCGTGTTCTCCTTCTTGAATCTTGACGTTTAATAATTTCTCCGCCAAAACTTTTAGCGAAGGTTTTCCAGTGTAGTTTATCATCTTCCTCAAGGGTTTCCAAGTAGATGAATCACGTGTTAATCGCATGGGATGTGACAAATTCATCACTCGGAAGTCATTGCACAAACCATGACCAACGACGGTTTTGTTGGTCAGCAACTTATTCACTTCTTGTTGTACTTGATTGAATGGAAGGCCTGAAATTGAAAATCGGTTATTTTGATCGGAATTTCTGCCCAATTCATCATACAACTGGATAAACAAGCTGATAACGACCTAAAAACAGAAAAATAATAAAAAACTTGCCATTTACAAGATGTCCGGGGCGAATTCCACTAACATGTGTTCGATAATCAGTGACTTCTTCGCGTGGTTTCACATACTTGTCATAGACAACTTTACCCTCCGCATTGACTATCGACACCCTGGCGAGATGATCTATATTTCCATTGAAACCCACTCCAACGTATTCGCAATCAACCGCCAAGACGTCAGTTATCGCATCGGCATCACCACTAAAACATAAAAAAATATAATTTTGATGTGAAACCATCGATAATCAATCTATTTCAGATCTCAACAACAAGCTAAAGACTTCCTATTGCTCATACTAAAGAACAATCCTTTCAAGTTATACCTAAACTACCGTAATATGAAAAACTTAAATATTACCCTTTCAACGACTGCACGGCTTGAGAATGAGCTTCTTTAAATCTATTCACCTTATGAACCACTTTCTTCTCCTTCTTTATAGCCTTGAACTGGACTTTCGGCGTCTTCTTCTCACTTTTCAACTCCTAAAAACAGTGAAAATCAGGATTAATATTGGTTTACCTTCTTCAACGTCTCCCAATTCAAACCAGCCTCGGAAGCGGAAGGTTTTGAGCTCATTTGGTTGACTAGCTACCCGTGATAATGTCAACGTAATCGAAACACGATTACTCGGAGAATTTCGCAAAAACTGGACTAAAACGGAATGCCAAGCAATCTTTTTCGTGGCGAGACGTAGTAAATTTAGTGGTGAAAAATAAAATTGAGATTTTTTTGCGATTTTTTCGCATTTTCAGGTTGTTTTGGGCAATTTTGCATGGAAAGTACACCGACCTTGAATTTAGGAAATGAATTCGCCATATTTTTGCCATTTTTCGCCCTCCAATTTCTTTGAAGCGGTCGCGAGGGTACTACAACATCATGGAAGATGAATACGAAGCTCTTGGCACTTTTACAGGTAACGTTAAGCCTGTTTGAGTACCTTATTCTGTTTTTAGACGATCCATTGCCTCCTCCTGGACCTGTGAAAATCACTTCGAAAGAGCCGTCTGGAAAAAATGAAACCGACCTGAACAGTCCCAAAGAATATGTTGAAACTGATCTCACTCACTCTCCGAATGGCTACGAGAATGTGGGAGGTGACGACGATGCGTCATTTCGGTCGCCAGAGGATAAGAGCATCAAATCCGTGAAGAATAAGGTGGGTTGATCTAAAGTAATATAATTTTGGATAAAACATTACATTTTTTTGCTTTTTAACGAGGATTTTGTTTAGAAAGTGAAGAAGACGGGTCTCTACGTAGCAGTCTTCAACCGTTACACATGTTCGGCCAAGGCTTTGATCGGAATTATCGTTGGAATTGGGGTTTTGATCAGTTTAACAAGTGCAAGTTTCCTTTTCCTCGACTACTCAACAATCCTCCCAGAGGACTTGCTGTATGATCTTGACTTTTAACTGCGTTTGACGACTATTTATCATAAATAAACGGGTATTTGACTTTAATTTTGATTATTTTTTTTTAGATCATCTAGTGTAATATAATATCCGATTTTTGCTCGGAAAATCTTGAAGTGAAGTCTAAGATTCTTTCCGAAGGGAAATACATGAAAATGCCCTCCAAAGAGCATAAGATTCCGGTTCTTCCTCGTTTCTTCACCGAAACGCCGAATGTTTTTTCAGTGCAAACATCTTATTCATTGCGCAATTCTCACGCCAAGTGCCTACTTTCTGCTGTTTTTTGTACATTGGCTGTTTGATTTCGAGTTTTTATGAGTAATTTTTTATTTGCAAAGGGTTTTAAAAAAATTAAAGGAAATTTTGGGTTAATTTATATTATTTTAGATGAGTCATCACAATTCTAAGAAAACTTTTTGATGGATTAACTTAATTTTAAAGGTTTTATTGTGGAACTGCATAATATACGACTAAATGAGCATGATACAACATACTGGCGATTTATTTTTCTTTTTGAAAATTGAAAAAATTAATTTTTTTTTCGGGACGTTTGGCAAGGTTAATATCTTGCAAGCCAATGATCGCATTTTCTTCAAATTCCGTCTCATTAATCTACAAGGGCCACAAATGGACTCCTGAAAGTTTTAACTTGCAATTTGCCGGCGTCGCCGAGTCATTTAACGGTGGACGAGAGACTATGAGAAATGGAGAGAGACGGTCAGAGAAGGACCTTTTTTGCCTTTATCTTTTTGAATTTCGTTTTAGGAGCATTGATTTTTTGAAGAGTCATTGTACTCCACACTTTGAAAAAACCGTTCATTTTTTAAATTGAGAATTGCAATTTTTTTTTAAATTTTTGAAATTTTCGAGCAAAAAATCTCAAAAAGCGATAACTAAAAACCTCAAATATTTCTTAAAAAAACAGTACTCTTAATTTCTGCCAAGTTTCATCAAAATCTGAGAGATTAAAAAAATTTTTTTTAAAATTTTTTAAATTGATAGTTTTTTTATGACTAATTCTTAAGAAATCTCAGAAAGGTCTCAAAAAATACCTACGATGGCTTTTTAAAAGTTCGTAGACTTTTACGCATTTGTCGCGCCGCACAGTTCATTTTGCCTCTTTTTGCACGGTGCGCGAACCCTTTTGAAGCATTTTGCACTGTGCAAACGGCATTTTTGAGGCATTTTCGCATTGTGCCAACCTCAAAAATGCCGTTTGCACTGTGCAAAACAATCCACGCAGCGACGTCGTTGAAAAAAGCGTTGCGTCGCGGCGGTATTTCGATTGCACAGTGCAAAAGGTCGAATGCACTGTGAAAAATGTGCACTGTGCGGCCTGCGACAAAAAGTCTACGGGACTTTTGATAAAGCGTAGTAAGATAAGTCTTTTTGGACTTTTACCGGTCGTTGTTTTTATAATAATACAAAATAAATTTTTTCACACAAAATTCGCAAAGCTTGCGCGCGCTTTTCTGAAGCATTTTGCACAGTGCAAAGGAATCCTTCGATTGCGATTTCATTTTCGTGGCGTGGAAACTTGGAAAAAATGGTGCTATTGGGCTAAATCTTACAGAATGTGCCCAAATCAAAAAAAGTGTGCAAAAAATTTTGCCAATATATTAGAAAGTGCAGTGTAAACCTCGAGTTTTTGAGGGCAAACCTCAAAAATCCCGTTTGCACTGTGCAAAACTGCGGGCGCCGACGCAGCGACGTCGTTAAAAAAATCTTCAGATTGCACAGTGCAAAAGGACAAATGCTCTGTGAAAAATGTGCACTGTGCGTCAAAAAGTCTACGGGACTTTTGAAAAGCCGTAGATCTCCATTTAAAACAAAAAAAAACTCTTTCAAGTCTAGAGATCAGGCCAATTTTTCATTTTTTTTTCATCTTTTCCCTCATCGATCACCCAAAAAATGAAATTCACGTACTTAAGTTTAATCACCCGTCGGTCATAAGGGCCGGGGTCAGTGGTTCGCGCTGGCACCATTGGCCAATATAAAATGGAGCCGCTCTCCGATTTGCAATATGTTTTCCTTCGGATTAAACGGATGAGAAAAGGGCAGATTTTCGGATAAAAAAATGCTCGAGAGCTCGTCTGATCCGACGTTTTTTTTGTTATCAGCGAGCTCTTTTTTGACTCCAAAATTTGGATTTCGCCATAGGGGGTGTTTAGAACTCATTGGAATCTGGTTTTGGAGGATGATTTTTGAAAATGGAGGATTTTTGAAAATTAAAAAATTTTTTGAATTTTACAGGGAAATTACCTGAAGTGCGACGCTCAGATTTTGATGAAACTTGGCACAAATTTAGTATTAGTGTTTTGAAGACATATCCGGGACTTCTAGCTTGCGCTTTGCAGAAATGACCGAGATTTTTTGATTGAAAGTTGACGAATATGAAATTTTTTTTGCGAATTTTGCTATGAAAACCTTCATTCTACCCTACAGTGTAATGTTTCCACAAAGAATTAATTTTTTCCGCACAAAACTGGTAAAGTTATAGCCAAAAAGTGTTTTTCTCTCTGACCGCTCTCCGTATTTCGCGTGCTGTCTCGGCCGCAAAGATCGTTAAATATCTCGGCTCTCCCTACAAAGCGCGAGCTAAAATTTTTTAGAATTGATATGTGACCTATGACTGACCTGCGTACAGAATTTAAAGAAATCTGAGCGTCACACTTGGGGTACTTGGTCGAAAAATGAAAGGAAAACGTCAAGTTGTTAATATGACCTGTCAGGCTGGTAAATACGACCAGCGGTTATGTGGCATCTTGCCCGGTCAGATTGGGAATTTTGTTAATTTGCCCGGTCAATTGAAATTTTCATTTTGAAAAAAAATTTCAGTCTAAAAAATGCAAAATCAACAGTTAATTTGAACGTGCAAAACGGTGATTTTAGCATTTTGCCCGGTCTGATTGGGCATATTGATCAATTTGACCGGTCACTATGCCTATTTTTTTATTTTCCGTAATTAAAATTCAAAAATATCGTTTTTCAGCCCTTCTTGGGTTTCTAAACCTATATTATCCCTCCGAAAATGCATTGGAATCTCCGACATCCAAGATTTTGGCTGATTATCCATCTTTTTTTCTGGTCGGCCGTTGCCAAACTTGGTAAGTCATAGCAAATTTTAATCTTGAATATTAATATTTTCATAAAGTTCATTTACATTTGTCGCATTAATTGCACAGTGCATTTGCACTTTTCCCACGCGTGTCGCCGCCGCACCGTGAATTTCGCACTTTTTGCACAGTGCAAACCCCAAAAATACCGTTTGCACGGTGCAAAATTGCGGGCGCCGACGTAGCGACGTTGAAGTAGGCTTGTGCCGCCGCGATATTCCGATTGCACAGTGCAAAAACCAAAAAGTGAAATGCACGGTGCAAAATGGGGTTTTTTAGTGCACAGTGCGGAAAGCGACGAAATGTGCATGCACTTTGTGAAAATACTGATAAAACTGGATTTAGCTCCCATAAATCCCAAGGAGAAGGCTCGCCGACTCCAAACGGAGGATCCCGATGATTTGGTACTGCTTTTTATGGGCGATACACAGTACCATTTCCCCTGTACTCCGTCGAATAAGGAGTGCAAAGAGCACAGTGAAGAGTTCCGTGAGAAAAACGATCTCAATATGGTAGGTTTGGTGGAGAAATCGAGGATTTTTTGAGGATAAAATTAAGAACTTTTTAAATCTTTTTTTGAATATTTTTCAAAACTTTTTGGAATTTGGCTTAAAGACGCTTTAAGGGCCACAAATCCATCCCTGAAAAATTTAACTCAAATCTTCCAGGCACAACCGAGATATTGAACAATTTTTTCAGGCGAGAGAGTACGAAATATTGGGAGAGCGGTGAGAGAAAAAAAGTTTCTTGTCCGTGTTTTAATGAACTTTTAGTGCAAAAAATTGAGTTTATTGCACAGTGCAAAGTGAACTTTTGTTTTCTCACAGTGTATGTCGCCAGAATCACTCCAGCGACTTCACGGACCGACTAGTAATCTAAATTTTCCCAAGTTTTATAAAAATCTGAATTTTTCCATTTTCGGATACTTTTTGATACCATATTTGGATCTTTTATCACAAAATCGATTTTTCCGAACTTTGTATCTAATAACACAAAATTAGTATAAAATATAATCGAAAGTTGCCTCAAATTTCATCAAAATCTGAGAAATTCTTCAAATCGAAAAAAATTTTTTGACGACTAATTTTTGAAATACCATTTTTGGAACGTGAAGCGATGAAAAGCGAACGGAAAATCTACATCTTGCTTTCATAAGTGAAAAAAAAATTTAACTTTTTTACATATGCCTTTAAATACTAATAGGCCTATAGGTATTTTCATAATGTGCATCCACATTTTGTCGCTTTCCGCACTGTGCACAAAAAACCCCCGTTTTGCACAGTGTATTCATTTTTTTTCGGGTTTCGCACGGTGCAATGGGAATATGACGGCGGCGCAAGCTTGCTTCAACGTCGCTGCGTCGGGGCCCTCAATTTCGCGCCGTGCAAACCGCCATTTTTAGGGTTTGCACTGTGCGAAAAGGGCGAAATTCGTTTTGCGGCGGCGACAAGCGTGGGAAAAGCGCAGATGCACTGTGCAATCAGTGCGACAAGCGTGGGAAAAGCGCAAATGCACTGTGCAATCAGTGCGACAAGCGTGGGAAAAGAGCAGATGCACTGTGCAATCAGTGCGACAAATGTCCTCAATTTTTTTGCACAGTGCAAACGGCATTTTTGAGGTTCGCACAGTGCGAGATATTTCAAAATAGAGCGCGCACCGTGCAAAAAGAGGCAAAATGCACTGTGCGGCGCGACAAAAGGCGGAGAAAAGTCGACGCACTTTTAAAATGTCGGAGTAATATTTTGATTGCAGAACTGCCTCCGGAAGAGCCCAAATGGCCTGGCGGCGATTCAAGTCCAGACCATTCAAGACGAATGCGCCATAATGGAGAGTCGTTTCTCGAACGAGGTGCAACGCAAAGCCTTGTTTGATTTGCACCGAAGACTGACGAACAAGCCCTTGGGGCTTGTTCTAAATGGCGATTTGACCAACTTTGGGCATTCGCATCAGCTTGATCTCTTCAAAACGGAATGGCTCACAATGCCGTTCCCAATCTACGCGGGATTGGGGAATCACGACTATCAGAATAATGTGGACGATTGTGTGGCCAATCAGTGTGTGAACAATATGCTTTCGTGGTAAGTGCGGAAGTTGAGCAGTCTTGTTGGGCAACTTGACCGGTCAGATTGGGCAAATTACGAAAAATAAAAAAATTACTACTGGTTGTATTTACCGGCTTGGACGGTCGTTTTGGGCAACGTGACCGCTCGGAATAGTAATTTTGAGCGGCATATTGGTCTTATTGACTAGGGATTGAGCAAGCTGACCGGACGGATTGGACAATTTATCGTGTACGGTCGACTATGGTGTTTTTGATCAATTTGATGGGGCTTATTAGTCAGCTTAACAAGTCATATTGGCAACTTGACCGGTCAGATTGGTCTAGTTGACTGGCCATATTTTCCAGTTTGACAGGTCATGTTAGTAACTTGAACGGTCAGAATAGTAATTTTTATCGGTCGGATTGGGAAAAAAACTTTTTTTGCCAATTTCGCTTGTCAGATTGGTCAACTTGACCGCGCATTTTGCCAGTCAAATTGGTACTTTTGAGCGGTCAAATTTGTGACTAGACCCGCCGATTTGCCCATTATAACTAGGAAACATGACTGCTCTGCTGGCTCAAGATCACCGGTCAGATGGGTAATTTTGCCGATGGTCAATTTCAAATTCATGTTTTAATCGCTAATTAACTAAAAAAAATTTTGTTTTTATTTTATATTTTAGGTTTGCCAACGAATACGCCCCAATCATGAATCTGACCATCGACTTGGAGCGCAGCAACCTGCTCTGGAAGACGATCTACGACGGGAGTTTCGCCTATTCCAAGGACTTTTGCTCCCAAAACAAGGCGTCTTGTGTGCACTCCATTCAACTGCACAATCGGCCCGACTACGCCAACAGTGCGGGCTCGTTGAACATGTGGAAGGTCAGGGCGTCGTTGCAGTGGCTGCGGCACGACCTGCACAAAATCGGCAATAAAACGTGGCCGGTGCTGATTAATCTGCATAATCATGAGCTCACCGACACAAAGGATCGGCTCAAGGTCGAGCTGGAGGCGTGGTAGGTGATTTGATGCATTTACGAGGCAGATTTCATCGGGCAGAGGGCGAGGAATGGGCGTTTTGGTCATTCAACCGGTCATAATGGTCATTTTGGTAATTTGACAGGTCAGAATGAGCGTTTTGGTCATTCAACCGGTCATAATGGTCATTTTGGTAATTTGACCGGTCAGAAGGTACATTCTGGTAATTCAACCGGTCGGAATGGGCATTTAGGTAAATTGACCGGGCAGAATGGGTGTTTTGGTAATTCGATCGTCAGAATGAGTGTTTTCTTAATTCGACCGGTCAGAATGGGCATTTTATTAATTTGACCGGTCAGAATTGACAGATTAAAAGAATTGACTATTTGACCGGTAATTGGTCATTTTAGTAATTTTACCTGTCCGTTATCAACTTAACCGGTCACAATGAATGTTTTGGCGATTTGACCGGGCCTATTGATCATTGTAGCAAAATGACCGATCAAAACGGTCATTTTAATTTATTCCATAGGGCAACTTGGCCAGTTGTCTTACGAAAAAATTTCTCCACTGTAATTGTCATGTTTCAGGTTGAGCAGTCAAGAAAACGAAAGTATTATTCGCCGAGCTTTTGTCTTGTTTGCTCACGTCCATGACAATCATTCCTTGTCGGTTCGTTGCATTGCCGGTGTCACCGTTCCCTTTCTGTATGTTGGATCGGTTCCAAAGAATCGGTAAGTTATCATCATACCGACCAAGTTCTATAAAGAAATAATATTTTTCTCTGTGGGTTAATGGGCAATTTGCCAAATTTGACCGGTCATATTAGCAAATCTGACCAATTTGACCGGTCAAATTGGTCATGTTTAAAAAAAGATTTTTACGATTCGTTTTTGTTCTGACTACTCCAATTTCAGCTACACATTGATCAAGTTCAAGCCGATGAGTGCCGAAATCTTCTTTATGAAGGCGAACCCGGAGGGGTCGAATACGATCACGGCGATCAGAGAGTTTGTTTGGCGTCCTTGTTGATTGTGTTTGAACGTTTTTCGAAATTCTCTTCGGTCTTTATGGGTTTTCGCGTTTTGATCTCCCAAAGAATTCAATTTTTGCAAAATTTTCTGCCATTCCGACTCGAAATTAAAGAAAAATTAAGTTTTGTATAATATTTTACTTGTTCTTCACAAATGGAAAATAAAAAATAAATATTCACAAACAGGTTTGAACTAATTTTGAACCAAAAACTGGGCCACTGATTTTTCGCTTTCTTCGCGCATTTTTTTGTTGATCAGGATGCCCTCCACGGTCTGGCGGATTGGTCGGTCGAGGACTTTCAGTTGGTCGGCATCAAAGGCTTTCTTGGCGTGGGCCTGAAATGAAAAAAATTATATTATTTTAGGTTGATTTTGGAGAAAATTAAAAAAATTTCGTCCAAAAAATCGTAAAAAATTTGCATATTTTTCCTTACCCCCTCTACTCTACATTACATCCACTTTTTTCATCAAAAACACCCTCCTTCATACATCAATTATATTATCCATGACAAATCCTTACCTCATACTTCTCCACAAACTCGCTGGATGATTGTTGAGACCCGGCAAACTTCAGACAGTGCTGGAAGAGTGATGAATTCACTGTTCCAAACTTTTTGATCAAGATATCCAAGTGTTTTTGATAAAATTCCCACACAAAGTCCTGTCCGATTGGAGTGGCTGCCGCTCCGACAAAGATGGTGACCAGGTCTTGCGGGCGGACCTTGTCCTTCAACACCGCATAGTCGTAGACTTCGGCCAGGATTTCCGGATCAGTCGCCTGTCCCATGGCGGTGAGGGCGTTTCTTTCCACTTCGCCGAATCCGCACGTCTCGAAAATCTTCTGCAGCTTCTGGACTCCGTCTCTGCCCGCGTTTCGGGCGGCAACTCCGTAGATCATGAGTCTCAGGTCCGGATGGAGCTCCTTCTTCTCTTCCACGTGCTCGTTGAATTTCGCGAGCGCCTTTTCGATCGTCTTCTTGTGGCCGGCTTTGGCGAGGCGGCCCAGAATTAAAGAGCGGAGCATTGATACCTGTGCATCTGAAAAGCGATAAAAAAGTTATACTCATAGTCAAATCCGTCTATAAACTGTCCAAAAACCATTTTGAGACAAAGTCCCTTCCTTTTCCAAAAATTTTTAAAATCTCAAAAAATTTTTTTTTTAAATCTAAAATACATCAAATAAAGTAATATTTAATAACAAAAATCATCGCAAATTCCCTAACATGTTATTATACATCCAAGACTTTCCTTTCCAACTCTTAAAATTTCCAAAATTCCAAAAAAAAACTTATCTCCACCTACTACAATATAAGTCCTACCTTCTCCGTCCTTTTTCTCCCATCCCAATCGTTCTCCAACCGGCTCCAGCGCTCTGCGGACAAACTCATCCAGCTTTCCCTTCAGACTTGGATCGCTAGCCCGGGCCAAAGCGTTCGAAATCGTCGCCAATCCAATGTCCAGCGCCCCCCATACGATGTACTCATTTTCGTTGGTGGAGGCCGCATATAATGCCAAGAATTGGGACGTCGGCACCTTTCCGGCCTTCACTTGGGCGAACAGGTCATTGGAGATGCCGAATCGATCCAGCACACCCAATTTTTGATCCTTAATCGCGGCCAACAGTGATTCCAACATGTCCTTCGAATATTGGACTTGGAAGAATCCGGTGGTACTGGCATTCAGCTTGATCCAGTCCTTCTCATCGACTCCGTCGAGGACGAATTCCTCTTCCGCTTTGGTGAGGAGGACCTTGTGGACCGGTTCGGCGGGGTTGGAGGCCGTGCAAATTCCGATTGGAACGTGCCAAAGGGTGTCGTCGGTGGATCCGTCGGCCAAAAACCGTTGTTGTTTTAGGAGGATCTTGCGTTTATTTTCCGGGAGGCGCTCTTCCGAGACCTAAAATCGGACAAATAAAATCAAAAAACATTACTTTTGACATCAAATTTTAAAAATATTTTTTTTTATTTACCGGTCGATTTTAACCTAGTTAACGTCTAAACCACTTTTCCCGTTCAATTCGACCTTCTGATTTCCACTAACCATCAAAAAATACAAAAAAATTCAACATTGTTCTCTAAATTATATTACACTTGGTGAAAATCTCACCTGAACTATTGGAAATCCAACTTGCTTAGTCCAAGTGGACATCATTTTGTCCACATCCTCTCCGGACGCCTCCGAGAGGGCTTTCCACAAGTCTTTCGTGACGGCATTACTGTATTTGAAGCGTTCCAAATACACCCTCAGACCGTTTCGGAATCTCTCTTCTCCCAGATAATTGAACAGCATCCGGTTGATGGAGTTCGATTTCGCGTACGTAATCGAGTCGTAGATCTCGTCCAGCTCATTTGGATTGTCGATTTCAACCTCAATCGCGTGCGACGACCGCAGAGAATCGAGCTCGAAGCCTCGGCCAACTTCATCACTGACGAAATGAAGCCAGATCTTGAATTCGGGATTATTCTTTGATACAAACAGGTACTCCATGAAAGAAGCGAAGCCTTCTTTCAGCCAAAGATCGGTCCACCATTTCTGAAAACATTGGAGATATTTTTTCGTAAGAAAAATTTATCTAAAACAATATCGGAAAATCTTAAAACTGATATTCTTCAAAACTGATATTCAATTTCCAGGCTTCATTTGCCGTAAGAACCCTTTAGGAATCATCTGATTTTAATCTAAAGTCCAAAACACCAAAAAAATTATATTATCTTACCATAGTGACCAGGTCTCCAAACCAAAAGTGAGCCAGTTCATGGGAAACAATCAAAGCCACAAATGACTTCTGCCGATGAGAGGACTTGGCTTCATCGACCAAGAGGCACACTTCTCGGTACGTAACAAGTCCCCAATTTTCCATGGCGCCCATTGAAAAATCGGGAATAGCGATCAAATCGCACTTCGAGATCGGATATGGCTGAGCGAACCATTCAGTGTAGTATTCCAAGGCTCTACAGGCCACATCGAGGGCAAATTTGCCTTGTTCCTTCTTTCCGGGGCAAGTGTACAGACGTACCAGGGTCCCGGTCTCGGCTTTGGCCTGAAAAGGTCTAGTGTAATATAAAAATTGCCCAAACTTAAGCCTAAACTCAGAAAAACAAACAGAAAAGGACCCACCTCGATGTACTCAAACTGTCCAACGGCAAATGCGATCAGATACGACGACATAATTGGGGTAGTTTCATATTTACAAATCTTTTTTCCCTCAGCCTCAGTCTCGGAGACGATTGGAGTGTTAGAAAGTGCGACCAAATCCTTGTCAACTTCCAGTTCAATGTCAAAGGTCGCTTTGTAGGTAGGTTCATCCCAACATGGGAAGGCTTTTCGTGCGTAAGTCGATTCAAATTGCGTCGAGACCATAAACTTGTTATTTCCTTGGGCATCCTTATAAGACGAGCGATAGAAGCCTTGTAAATGCTCGCTATGTTCAGCAATAAAGTCTAGGGTTAGTTCCACTTGTTGAGGGTTAATTTCGGAGGGAAGATCCACTTGAAGCCATCCCCACTTCTTGTCCAATTGAATTGGGAGGTTGAGGAGCTCTGGAAGAGGTAAAATAAGGTCCAATTAACCTTGTTTTAAATTGAAAAATGCGAAAACTACCTCCAAAAGAGCCATTGGGCAAGATACTGTCTTCCCCGTAAAAAAGAATTCATAATTTTTACTAAAATTTGTCGAATTTTGGCCAAAAAAGCTCAGGTGGTCTTAAACAATGTCGCAGCTAAAAAATAGGAATTTCCAAACTTCCAAAAACTCTCAAATTGAAGATCTAGCTCGCTTAATCCATATTCTTTCTAATAAACGTAAATTTCGAGGTCCCACACTGAAATCTGACAATATCCAGCTCAAACAATATCAGTTGATCTAAAACAATATCAAAAACATATAAAGAGAAGGTTACTTATTCTATAGGCAACCGAAACTTCTAATGAACCCCCTTGACCTCCTTTCACCGCAATTCTTCCCTAAAAATCAACAAAAACAACAAAAGAACAAACCTTTTCCATCGGCAAGTTTGACCTTGGCCGATTTCACTTCGATGTTATCGGAATGGAGCTGCAGCTTGTTTGTGGGCTCGTCAATTTTCACAGAGATGGTCTCACGGCCTTCATATTTGAAGATAGTGAGGTTTGGCTTCAGGTGGATGGAATAGTGAGTAGGGTGAGCGTAGGTCGGAAGTTTGGCAAATTTGTCCGACATTTCCAATTGTTCGTTTTCACTGCTGGTTGGGCAGATGAGAGACAGTAAGATGCTGAAATCGCTGGATTAGGGCCTGTTTTGTCCGTGTTCAACGCGCGCAAATATTAACCATGATAAAAATGGGAGATAAAAAATAAATTATATTACCCATAGCATCATATGTGAAAGAAATGCAAAAAAGGGTCAGAAATAACATGGAAATAAGCAAACGTATATTAAAATACGAAATAAGACCTTCTCAGTGAAAAAAGCACGCGTGTTTTGTCCGAAATCCCCTCGCTTTTAGCTAAAAACATCAAAGAGATGCTACAAAATTCAACCCAAAACACGTTCGCCCCTGAAAAAACGCCATACCAACTGATAACACGATGCCCATAGCTGATAACTCCTCTGAACAACCACCTGCGACCAATTTTTGCCTTCAAGAAAATAATTTTTGATGATACATAATTTGCGAGCTGCGCCCTAGGCCAAAGTAGAACTACAAGGAATGACAAATATAATTATCTATGCAAACCAAAATCACAGCCCATTTATGCTGACGAGAGTAATTTAATCGCCTTTAAATGTTTTTTTGCTCTAAATCGCCCGCCAATCATCTGATATTAAACTTGACCTTGATAACAAGGTTCTCTCCCGCGTATTGTAGTGCAAATCGGCGATAGCAATCTGACAATGCGCTTGCTGGACAAAACTCAACTTCTGATTGTAGTGACAAGAAATTTTGCAAAAAAGATTACAACAAAAAATACGTTTTTCGCAAAAAATTGATAGGTGTCAAGTGTAACATCGAGAAAGGGATAATAAAACTGCGAGAGAAACTGACCGTTGTGTTGGATGTTCGGAACAGACAAGAAATGACCCCGAAACGGCTGAAACGATGACAACACTCTTTTGGGCTGACGTCCAAAGGCTCGTGGAAGACGGAAAGGGGCTGAAAAATGCGATTTTTATAAAAACAACTGACAGGGGGGAGCTGGATGGCTATTAATATAATTGACCAGTCTATTTGGGTCTAGAAAAATGGTCTGACACCTTTTTGGGGCAGCCATTTTGAAACTTTACAATTTTTTACATTGTTTTAGGTGATCGGGTAGGCCAAAAATAAAAGGTGTATTCCACGAAAACCGAAGTCCATTTTTAAGTGAAAGCTGGCTAAAGTGGAACAATTTAGAGATCTATCATCTTTTCCATACCTAAATCGACCTTTGTACAACAAAAATTTACTACAACGACCAGGTTTTTTTGACCCCCCAAAAATCTGATGTGCAAGGTAAAAAATGTCTTCTCATTCAAAGCTAAAGCAAAAAGTAACCCCACAATTGATTGATTAAGATTCTGTGACCACCTTAAGTACTGATTTACGTCAATACATACATCTTTCTTATCAATTCTTCTTTGAAACACCAAAAAATATTTTCTTGACTACAAAACAGACGAAATTAGCGGACTTTTGACCTCTGATGAAACAAAATTTCAGAAAAGATTTAAAAATGGCCCGATCTTTGAATGAATAAGCCCCTGTTGTTGTTTATGATCATCATTCTTACGAAATTTCATACAAACAAAAGAAACTTTACCTCTTCGCAAGTTGATGATGGCCACTCGAGAAAACATGATCAATGACTACTCTATGGGTCGACTGAAAGAACGAAGTACAGTTCAGAGAAATTATTGAGTTGTAGGCTACAGTAATCACACGTTTCCGGCAAGACTTCGATTTCTTTATCAAATCTTTGACTTTATACATCATGGTTAATATAATCCGATCAAACAGAAGCGAAAATATGGCGTGAAACCAGTTTATTTGGCAAGTGTATGCCTTTTCACATAGAATTTGTCCTACTTTTTTTGCCAATTTCAATCTTTTGTCTAAATTGCAGAATGCCACGAACGTTTTGGCATTCAATGTTTTCGTGGTGGGGCTACAAAAGTAAATCGTCGAAATGGAAATTCAAATAAAAAATTATGAGTGATTGTCGATGATGGCTCATCTGAAGGTTTACTCGTTAAAAATCAACAAAAAAATTATTTTAGATAAAACTTCCTTTTCTGGCCGCGGTTTCGCAGCCTGCGCCCACTGTTCTCTGCGGCCTGTGAATTAATATTTTAGGCTTAGCGTAGGCTTAGTTTAGGCTTAGCTGAGGCTAATACTTGTTTTCGGGGTTAGGCTTATGGTTAGGCTTAATTTAGGCCTAATTTTGATCCTGCTGCAAAAAACCCCGGGCGCAAGCTGCGAAACTAGGGTCAGAAAAAGGAAGTCTTTCCGAACTTTTTTGAATAGTCAAAATACAAGTCAAAATGGTCCCCCCTTACCATTCAGAAATAAAAAATTGCTTTTGCTGTACAATACTAGATAATTTTGGCAACGAAACTTCCAAATATGCCTTATAAATGGTACTCTACACTTTTACCAAATCTCATCAAAATCCCGATATTGTACTTGATCAATAAGTTGACCTTGGTCCCTCTTATGATTTAAAAAACATTTTTTTTTAATGTAGAATTTGTGGCGATTTTGGAAACTAAACTTAACAAACAGAATTGGCCGGTAAACAAAAAAAAAACTTTTATGTATAATATATAAAAATCTTGTTACATTAAGGTTGCAGTCTCTCTGTTATACTAGAGGCGGTGCGTTGTAAAGAGTTTTTGTCTAAAATTGAATTGTCAGACCTCTGAAATGGTATTATACATCATTTTCCCTGCATTGCTTTACTGTCCGCAATTTCCAACCCATTGTTTGTGGGAATCCCCGCCATTGACTGTGAAGTGCTTCAAACCGCGCGTTCGGTTTAATTCGGTTAATCTTGAAAAGTTGCCTCTTTTGGAATGGGGGTTGAAGGCCGTGAGAATCGGTCGGGATCTTCAGAAATTAAGAATGGCGCCAAAGCAGCGGGTGCGGACTTTGCGCCATTTTTATGTGGTCATTGTTGAATTTTTCGGGTTTTACCTCAGCAAAGGTGATTGTGAGTGTCGAACATGACATTTTTTTCGGAGGTGTTTTATTTATCCTTTTAAGGGACAGTACAGCTACTTTTGAATTGCGCGGTCTTTACGGCGTGGAAACGAAATGTCAAAAAAGTTTTTTTATGTCTTGCAGCGAAAACAAAGGCCGCAGAGTTTCCAACAGTAAAATAATTATTAGTAAGCATGTAGAATGTCACCATTATTTTTTCCGTTGTTATTGGTACAGTAGGCGAAGCATCGCACTTGGGGTCTCGTTAGATTAAAGGGCCAGAACAACTACTTTTGAATTGCGCTTTTTACGGCGTGGAAACGAAATGTCCAAAAAGTTTCTTCGTTTACTGTACCAATAACAACAGAAAAAAATAATGGTGACATTCTACATGCTTACTAGTAATTATTTAACTGTTTGCAACTCTGCCGCCTTTGTTTTCGCTGCAGGACATAAAAAACTTTTTTGACACTTCGTTCACACGCCGTAAAACGCGCAATTCAAAAGTAGCTGTTCTGGCCGGGCACATTTCAATCCCAGAAATTTTTATTTTAATTTTACAGAGAGAGCCGAGATATTCAACGGTTTTTGCTGATGAGAGACTGTCGACATGAGGAGGGATGACAGAGAAAAAGATCGCTTTTGTGGCCTAAAAATTGTATTATTATTAGACTCGTATTATACAACTGTTATGGTAAAGACCTGGCAGAAAAATTGATATCCAAAAAAAAGAATGATCAAAGTTTGCGCATTGCGGGCGAAACAATCCTCAGACCCATTAAAATCGCGATAAATCTTCTCCTAGCCAAGCAATCTTTGCGGCCTTACCTCCACAAAGAAACATAAAGTTTTTCCAGAAATTCTAAGCCCTATCGGCTTGAGATTTGATGTTTTTTTTTTATTTTGCAAATTACAGGTCAATTTAACGAAGCATCATTTTTGAAATCAGTTCGCAATATGCGAAATTAAAATTTTTTGAAAATCAGCATTTTTTCATATTCAGCAATATTTTTTAAATCAGCCTTTTTTAAAGGACCAAAACAACTACATTTCACGGTAATCCAGCGCAACTGAAGCTATTACGGTTTGGAAGACGAAATGTCACAAAATTTTGGCTGTCTCTTGTCGCAAAATGGAATTGGCAATAGTTCAAGATAATCAAATAGATTACAATATACATCCTCATCAGTTTTAAAAATATTTCTACTTTGTTTTAAAGGGTCGGAACAGCTTCTTTTGAATTGCGCGTTTTACCGCGTGAGAAACGAAATGTCGAAAAAGTTTTTTTATGTCCTGCAGCGAAAACAGTAAAATAGTTATTAGTAAGCATGTAGAATGTGACCATTACGTTCTTCCCGTTGTTATTGGTACAGTAGACAAAGAAACTTTTTGGACATTTCGTTTCCAAAAAGCGCAATTCAAACGAAGTTGCACAGTCACCTTAAGGGCGCGCGGAACAAAAAATTCTGTGACATTTTGTCTTCCAAGCCGTAAAATCGAGATTGAAATGTAGTTATTTTGGTTCTTTAAATTAACATTGTTTACTAGTCCGTCCGGAAAGTCGCTCGAGTGATCTCTGCGACATGCACTGTGCAAAAACGGTCAGGGTGCGAGCGACAGCCGAAAAAAGCCTATTGCACGGTGCAAAAAGCAAGAAATTGCACAGTGCAAAGGGAACTTTTGTTTTTGCACAGTGCACGTCGCCGAAATCTCTCCAGCGACTTTTTGAGTTATTGCCAATACCGTTTTGTAGAGCAGTAGTTGTTTTGATCCTTTAAACTTGAATTTTTATCAAATTTACAAAGGAATTACCCCAAGTGCGACGCGACCGAAATTTTTAGATCGAAAGTTGGCGAAAATGTGCAACTTTTTTGCGAATTTTGGTATTAAAAGTGTCATGCCTGCCATAGAAGGTAATAATTCCACAAAAAATTACTTTTTTCCGCATGAATTGGCAAAGTTATGGCCTAAAAGTGTTTTTTCTATGACCGCTCTCCGCGTTTTGCGTGCTCTCTCGGCCGCAAAAATTGTTTAATATCACGACTCTCTTTGCAACGCGCGACCTAAAATTTTCAGGAATTGATATGTGGCCTATGCCTGAAGTGTGCGCAAAATTTAAAAAAAATCTGATCGTCCCACTTGGGGTATTTCCCTTGTTAGTATTATTTGTTAATCAGCGTATTTTAAATCAGCATTTCTCCAAAATAACCATTTTAAAGTCACCATTTTTTCAAATTCAGTATTTTTTTTCAAAATGTAATCCTAGCTTTCAAGACAATCCCGCGCTTCCCGCACTGCTTCAGAGATTGATAAGAACTTCGACTTGACTTAATTTAAATTCGGCGCGTCAAATTGTGCGCAATTGTTTGAAGTCCGGTCTGTCCCCTTTTCCGGCTTAGGGGAAGAAGCGCGGCATGAGAATGTCTTTATAAAGACTTGCGTCAACTTCATTTCAAGAGCGAAATTTGTGTTCACGACTTGGTTTGAACTTTTTGAAACTTTGCTATTTCATTATGAAACTTTTATTAAAAAAAAACAATTTTTTCTGCGATTTTTTGAGTTAAACAGGGGAAGTACCTCAAGTGCGACGCTCAGATTTTGATGAAAAATGGCACAAATTTAGTATTACTCTTTTTTAAGACATGTGAGACTCCTAGCTCGCTCTTTGCAGAAACGACCGAGATTTTTAGATCGAAGAATGGCGAAAATGTAAAATTTTTTGCGAATTTTGGTGTGAAAAGTGTCATGGCTATTTCTATCACAGAGCGCAATGTTTCCACAAAAAATCAATTTTTTCCGCACAAAACTTTTTGGGACCGAAAGTTAAAAAATTTTGATTTGTTTCATGCCTATTTCTACCGTAGAGGGTAATGTATCTACCCAAAAATCAATTTTTTCCGCACGAAACTGGCAAAGTAATGGCCAAAAAGTGTTTTTCTCTCTAACAGCCCTCCCCATTTCGCGTACTCTCTCGTCAGATCGTTGAATATCTCGGCTCTCCCTGGAAAGCGCGAGCTAATATTTTCAGGAATTAATATTTGGCCTATACCTGACATGCTTGCAAGCTTTAAAGGAAATCTGAGCGTTGCACTTGGGGAACTTCTTTTGTAAGCATTAATCTTTTTACTCTAGGTGATTTTGCGCTGTGCAAAATGCATTTTTTCGCCTACAGATCAAAAGTCTATGCACTTTATGGAAATACCAGTAGTAGTCCGTCCGTTTAGTCGCTGGACGAAATTCAGCGACATGCACGGTGCAAACACAAAGGTTCACTTTGCACTGTGCAATTTCTTGCTTTTTGCACCGTGCAATAGACTTTTTGGGGCTGTCGCTCGCACCCTGACCTTTTTTGCACAGTGCAAACACCAGAAATGCGACTTTTGGGACGGACTAGTAAACGGTGTTGATTTAAAGGACCAAACTAACTACATTTGAACCGGCTTGCAATTCTGAACTTGCTCATCCATTTCCTTCTTCACCCCTCCCACCCTTCTTCACCCCTCCCACCCATGGTCCATTTACAAACCGCTCTTCCCAACTTTTTTCCAAGCTTTAATTTCCATGCGCATCCCTTCTTTGAACTCCCTTGCGAACAATGGGCCGATTAGTGGGAAACGCGGGAAGAGCGTTTTATTCAAGACCCTTTGTTAGCATAGTGCGGGTCATTTCGCGTGTAATTTAGTCATGGCTCGACGCCGCCGCTAAGACGCTTATCACACGAGGATTTTGATTCCGGAAAGTGCAAAGTTTTTTGCAAAAAGTTTTTGTTTGAGGAGAGCGTGAGAAGAATGACCACTCCTGCCGATGTACACGACTTTTGTATAGTTTTGAGGGTTGGATCGCAGAGTTAGGCCGTTGGGATTGATGTTTGGACTAGTTAGAATATGTGGTTAACATTTTTAGAAAATCAGAATATTTTGCCCCAAGGAATTTTCCAATTTTTGGTAAAAAAATCGTGTTTTTTATGAAAAATAGCTTTTTGATTCTGATAATAATACAAAATAGTTTGCAATCCAGATGTACATTACTATTCCATGATTTTTGGCGTTTGCACTGTGCAAAAAAGGTCAGGGTGCGAGCGACAGTCGAAAAAAGCCTATTGCACCGTGCAAAACGCAAGAAATTGCACAGTGCAAAGGGAACTTTTGTTTTCGCACAGTGCATGTCGCGGAAATCACTCCAGCGACTTTACCGACGGACTAGTATGGGGCTGAATTGGTAGCAAAAGAAATGAAAAACTTGCCGTTGTCAATAAAATTATTTTTTGGACATAAGATTAGCTTTTAGCCGTAAAATCTTTAAAGGGACAGTACAGCTACCTTTGAATTGCGCTTTTTACGGCGTGGAACGAAATGTCCAAAAATTTTCTTCGTCTATTGTACCAACAACAACGGAAAAAAATTATGGTGACATTCTACATGCTTACTAGTAATTATTGTACTGTTTGCAACTCTGCCGCCTTTGTTTTCGCTGCAGGACATATAAAAACTTTTTTGACATTTTGTTTCACACGCCGTAAAACGCGCAATTCAAAACTAGTTGTACTGGCACTTTACAAAGCAAACATCTCAAAAGTAACTTATCGAATTTTCTTCAAATTTAGCATACATACTGCACATAGACCACAGAGTAATCGCAAAAAATTTTAGTTTTCCATTTGTATGCGCAGCCGAGAAACGAAATCTTTTTTCGAAAGACCACTGAAAATGAGGAGAGTCGGCCAGACAAAAGACGGGGTTTGTCTGTATCTTTGCGACAACATAGACAACATATTTACTGCTGAAAATATTAGCTCGCGCCTTGCAGGGAGAGCCGAGATATTCACCCATCTCGACGAGAGAGTACGCAAAACGCGGAGTGCGGTCACAGAGAAAAACACTGTGTGGCCATATCTTTGCCAGTTTCGTGCGGAAAAAATTATATTTTTGTGGGAACATTGCCCTCTACCGTAGACATAGCCATGAAACTTTTTCAGACCAAAATTCGCAAAAAAGTATCATATTTTGTTCAACTTTTGATCTAAAAATCTTGGTTGTTTCTGCAAAGTGCGAGCTAGGAGTCTCGCATATGTTTAAGACAAAATTATACTAAACTTGTTCCAAGTTCTATCAAAATCTGAGCGTCGCACTTGAGGTACTTCCCTGTAAAATTAAAAAAAAAATGTTTTGATTCCCCCCTCCTTCCCAAACTTATAATCCGTTGGTTCAACAGGACGTGGCCGAACGCTCTAATTTAGTTTGCGCAAGTGTTGCCGACATGTTTAAACTTGTCGCATAATAAGAGAGCGAGCGCAAATGTTCTCGCGCCCCCCGAAACTCGGGGGGCGGAAACGTTCATTTGGCCCGGCGGATGAGTAACGATGACTCAACCGCCCATTTGAAGGTTGCCCTTGGGAAATGGACTGTGTTATTTTTTTCGGTTCATCTATAAGTGCGAAGAATGTTGCCGCGGCGGGCGTTTGCCGGAAAAAACGAATTATTGCTTTCGTTTTGGGGTTATGGTTGGGTCGGAGGAGCTGTAAACAGAAATTGACCGCTTCCACGTCTTACGCACCGTTTTAGGGAAACGCATGGAAATTGAGCCAGGAAAAAGGTTGGAGCGGTTTGTAAATAGGCCATGGGTCAGTTGGGAGGGGCGAAGGAGGAAATGGATGAGGAAATTCAGAGCTACTAGTCCGTCCGAAAACGAGTGATTTTTGGCGTTTGCACTGTGCAAAAAAAGTCAGGGTGCGAGCGACGGCCGAAAAAAAGCCTATTGCACGGTGCAAAAAGCAAGAAATTGCACAGTGCGAAGGTAACTTTTGTTTTCGCACAGTGCATGTCGCTGAAATCCTTCAAACTTGAATTTTTATCAAATTTACAAAGGAAGTACCCTAATAGCGACGCTCAGATTTCCTTTAAAATTTGCACGCAGGTCAGGAATAGGCCACATATCAATTCCTGAAAATTTTAGCTCGCGCTTTGCAGCGAGAGTCGAGATATTAAACAACCTTTGCGGCCGAGAGAGTACGTCAAACGCGGAGAGCGGTAAGAGAGAAAAACAATTTTTGGCCATAACCATCGGAAAAGTCGCCCTTTTTATAAAAAAAAAATAGTTTTTTTGATTGTGAAAATAAAAAAATTTTAGTTTGTAATACAGAGGTTACATTAGAAACACGTAGGCTTCCTAGCCATTGTTATGCCCTCTTTTTTCCCCAAAAAAGCAGCAAGTTTTTTGGATTCGTCATTAAAACGGGGGATAGTTAACTTTTCGAGAGAGTCATTTCCCGGGCTATCATTAAAAGTTATTACAAGTCGTTCAGTGTAAGGTTATTGGCTTTTCCACAGCCACAGCGGTCATATAACCATTTTTTTCAAAGTTTACTAGCAACAAAAACACTTTTTTGCTTTTAAAAAATTTATCGACCAAATTTTTTGATTTTATTTTTTTTATTTTATTGACCAAAAAATTTTTTTTAACTATCAAGGGTTTAACTAACAAGCCCAAGGCATAGGCTAAATATCAATACCTGAAAACTTTGGCTTGCGTTTTGCATGGAGAGCCATATTCGACGATCTTTGAGAGAGTACGGAAAATGCGGAGAGCGGTCACAGAGGAAAACACTTTTTAGCCATAATTTTTCCAATTTCGTGCGGAAAAAATTGATTTTTTGTGGAAACATCGCCCTCTATGGTAGAAATAGGCACAAAACTTTTGATGCCAAAAATTGCAAAAAAATGTCACATTTTTGCAAACTTTTGATCTAAAAATTTCGGTCGTTTCAGTAAAGCTCAAGCTAAGAGTCTCGCATATGTTTTAAGAAAAGTAATGCCAAATTTTGTGCCAAGTTTCATCAAAATCTGAGCGTCGCACTTGGGACACTTCCCTTGAAAATTTTATTTTTTATTTTTCAAAAATTAATAATTTTTTATTACCTAAAAAAATTTTCCCCAGTTTTTTTCAAAAATTACCGTAATTTTAATCAAAAAATCCTAATTATTCGCAGAATAATTTTCGATTTTTCACTTGTTTCCATACGAATTCCAAACGACCTTAGCGACAGAAATTTATCGGTAAATTCTGACACAAAAGGTCGTTTTTTGCGAACTCAAACAATTTTCCGCGCGCTTCCAAAAAACGAATGCCAAAGTTTGTTTTTGGGCGATTTTTTGCAAAGAAAAATGATTTTTAAACTGCCGGTTCCGCGTCCCGGATTCGAAAATCTTGGATGGATTTGCGGAGAAAGAAGAATGGGGTACCCTAGTCTAGGAAGCATGTAGAATGTCACCATAATTTTTTTCCGTTGTTATTGGTACAGTAGACAAAGGAAATTTCTGGACATTTCGTTTCCACGCCGCAAAAAGCGCAATTAAAAGGTAGCTCTACTGTCCCTTTAAAGATTTTACGGCTAAAAGCTAATCTTATGTCCAAAAAATAATTTTATTGACAACGACAAGTTTTTCATTTCTTTTGCTACCAATTCAGCCCCATGCTAGTCCGTCCGTAAAGTCGCTGGAGTAATTTCAGCGACTTGCACTGTGCAAAAACAAAAGTTCAATTTGCACTGTGCAATTTTTGGCTTTTTGCACGGTGCAATAGGCTTTTTTCGGCTGTCGCTCGCACCCTGACTTCTTTTGCACAGTGCATGTCGTAGAAATTACTCCAGCGACTTTGCGGACGGACTAGTAGCTTTTTAAAAGTTTGAATCAATTTTTGGGCGGTCACTTGTTTATTTTTTAATATTTTTATAATAGTTTGAGATTTGTGGGCTCAACCGAGATATTCAACGATTTTTGCGGCCCAGAGAGTACGGAACTGAGAAAAAAGTTCCTTTTGCACTGTGCAATATATCGCTTTTTGCACGGTGCAATCGGCTTTTTTTGGCTGTCGCTCGCACCTAGACATGGCTGTGGGCCGGGCCAACGCAAATTTGAAACGGACCAGGACCGTGCCGAACTTTTTCGGCCCGGCTTGCGGGCTGACGTGGCGGCTCAGCCCGGCTTGGCTCGTAATAACAAAAATTTTGAGTCTGAAAGCGAAAATTGGGGTAGCAAACAAAAATAGAGTGTCAAAACCCCATCAGACAAGCAGACAAAGCATACAAAACTATATACGATCATATTAAAAAGTTTACAACACTTTTCTAACAATTTTTTTATCCCATCTTAGTAATTTTGTGTTTTCCCGGCGACTTGAAAAAAACGGTCCCGCCTTGGGCCCGGCCGGGCCGAAGCAAATTTAAAACGGGCCGGGCCGACATTTTTCGGCCGGGCCCGGAGCCATGTCTATTCGCACCCTGACCTTTTCGCACAGTGCAGACGGCCTAGTAAGAAAAGAGTCGGAGAATAACGGCTTTCATCTGTATTTTAGAGAATTTAGAGAGCAAAAAAGTGATTTTCGCAAGAATTATTACATTCGACATGTCAAACATAACTTTTACTCCATAAAAATCCAAAAAAGTCAATTTTTGAAATTTGTCGCCTAAAAATCTCGATGGCTTCAAATTGCAAGCTACAAATTAGGCATGTCTTATATTAGACAAGTTTCGTTGGAATCTGCGAGATTTTATTAGATTTTTTGTTACAGTAATCCCAATTTTTTTAAAATTTTTCAAAAAATTAAATAACAAAAAATTTCAAAATTTTCCAAAAAAAAAAACATTTTTTTTTTGTTTTGCACTTGAACCTCGTGAGCTGACTGTATAATCCAATCTCCCCTCTTCAAATTGAATCTCTGACGACCTAATCATGTAACACTGAGCCGCCCATTCACCGCAGATGTTATTCCCCGCCCCATTCTCGCGAGCAAAATGTCGAACATCTGCGCGAACGGAACGTCCGACCCTCGCAAAGCGTTATTTACTTTTAATTTCCTGAAAAAATAAAAAAAAATGTATATTTTTTTTTTATTTTCTCTCCCCAATTGTCGTATAGTTTCGGGTTCGGCCTTTCTTTGGCGGCACTCGCCCATTTTTGGTCGGGTCTAAATAAATTTAGTGCCCAAGGCCGGATTCGGATGACTCCGGAAAGAAGCCAAATCACAAGAAAAGAGCTTCAAGTCCCAGAAGCTTTTTACTAGAAATAGTTTTTTTTTGATTTTGATATTTAAAAAAATAGTTTGTAGCCCAGAGGTAAGCATTTCAAGTCATTTGAAGACGAAAGTATTGTCTTAGACTGCCATAGCAACTACTAGTCCGTCCGGAAAGTCGCTGGAGTGATTTTTGTTGTTTGCACTGTGCGAAAAAGGTCAGGGTGCGAGGGACAGCCCAAAAAAGCCTATTGCACGGTGCAAAAAGCAAGAAATTGCACAGTGCAAAGGGAGCTTTTGTTTTCGCACAGTGCATGTCGCTAAAATTACTCCAGCGACTTTATGGGCTGACTATCAGTCTGTCGGGAAAATACTAGTCCATCCGTAAAGTCGTTGGAGCGATTTCCGCGACATGCACTGTGCGACAACAAAAGTTCCCTTTGCACTGTGCAATTTCTTACATTTTGCACGGTGCAATAGGCTTTTTTTGGGCTGTCGCTCGCACCCTGACCGTTTTTGCACCGTGCAAACACCAAAACTCACTCCAGCGACTTTCCGAATGGACTAATAATTCGGAATCATCGCAGCGAAGTTTCGCGCCGCGCCGCCGTCGCGCATCAAATTCCCAAGCGTCGCGAAGCGATGGCGCGCGATTCCAAGGCGCGACATAGTGATAGACGATAGAAAATACTTACAATATTGGAAGTCATTCTATATATTCCTTTAATTTGAAATTTTTGCAATTTCTTACTTACAAGCGAAGTACGCAAAGTGCGACACTCAGATTTTGATGAAACTTGGCACAAATTTAGAATAATTTCGTCTAAAACATATGCGAGATTTTGCGGTTTGCAGAGACGACCGAGATTTTTAGGTCGAAAGTTGTAAAAAAAAAATATTTTTGTGATTTTGGTTTGAAATTTTGGGAAATCAAGTTGAAAAATGGTATTGGCCACACTTTTTTCAACTCGGCCAAGCTTTTTTTTTGAGGGTAGACTTTTCTGAGGGTAGTAGATTTGCAAACCCCCTGATTCCGATATGTATTTTCCCATATTTACAGCATTTTTCCCTTTTTTTTGTCTTACCGCAAAAACCCATTCAAAAAAATAATTTTGGCCGGCCATGATCCGATTCTCTCTGTTCTTTGGAGCGAGGCCGATTTCCGGTGCGCGGGCCTTTGTGGGGGATTGGAAATGGCGCGGCACGGATTTTTAGATGTAATTTTTTTGGTTTGATTAGATTTGAATCTTTTTCAATACACAATCGCTGTACAATGAATTTTTGTTGCTATAGAAAGGTTTTGCAATACGGGGACTTAATTTGGAATCAAATTTAAGCTTAAAGGCACAGTAGAGCTACTTTTGAATTGCGCTTTTTACGGCGTGGAAACGAAATGTCCAAAAAGTTTCTTTGTCTACTGTAACAATAGCAACATAAAAACTTTTATTCAAAACATTTATTAAAAACACATCTTTTAATCGGATTTGATACAGTTTCGAAGTATTAATTATACAGTAGCACTTCATTCTTCTTCTTAGACTGAAGTCAACCAAAAACTAATTGTTGATTAATGGGAGGGTACAGCTAATTTTGAATCGCGCTTTTTACGGCGTGGGAACGAATGTCCAAACACTTTCTTTGTCTACTGTAACAATAACAACAAAAAGAAATAATGGTGACATTCTACATGCTTACTAATAATTATTTTACTGTTTGCACCTCTGCCGCATTTGTTTTCGCCGCAGGACATAAAAAAACTTCTTTGACATTTCGTTTCACACGCCGTACGCGCAATTCAAAAGTAGCTGTTCTGGCCCTTTAAGACCGCTGAAATGGTTTGTTACATAATGTTTTCGTTGTATGGGGGTTCAATCAACTGTAATTTCACTGTTGTTTAAATTATTTTGCGTTTTATTCCATTTCCGAGCATTTTTTGCAATATTTTTGCTATACAGGTACCCTAGGTGTATTTCCTTTTTTGATTTTTTTAACGAAAATACTCTAAATTGGCTGCAAATCAACCGTTGACAGTTTTAATTTTATGATGGCATCCGCAGCCGAGACATTTCGCACTCTTTTTTTTTGAGAAAGCACGCAAAATGAGGAGAGACGGACAGAGAAAATCGTTTTTTGTCTATAGTTTAAAGGGCCAGAACAGCCACTTTTGAATTGCGTTTTTACGGCGTCTGAAACAAAATGTCAAAGAAGTTTTTTTACATCCTGCAGCGAAAACAAAGGCGGCAGAGTTGCAAACAGTAAAATAATTATTAGTAATTATGTAGAATGTCATCATTATTTTTTTCCGTATGTTGTCGCAAAGATACAGACAAACCCCGTCTTTTGTCTGGCCGACTCTCCTCATTTTCAGTGGTCTTTCGAAAAAATATTTCGTTTCTCGGCTGCGCATACAAATGGAAGACTCAAATTTTTTGAGATTACTCCGTAGTCTGTGTGCAGTATGTTCGCTAAATTTGAAGAAAATTCAAAAAGTCATTTTTGAGATGCTGGCTTTCTAAAGTGCCAGTACAACTAGTCTTGAATTGCGCGTTTTACGGCGTGTGCGACGAAAAGTCAAAGAAGTTCTTTTTTGTCCTCCAGCGAAAACAAAGGCGGCAGAGTTGCCAACAGTAAAATAATTGTTAGTAATCATGTAGAATGTCATCATTATTTTTTTCCGTTGTTATTGGTACAGTAGACAAAGAAACTTTTCGGATATTTCGTCTTCAAAGCCGTAAAAGCGAGATTCAAAAGTAGCTGAACTGTCCCTTTAACTTGGAAAAGGTTTATTGCAGAAATATTTCGATAATTGAAAAAAAATATTATTTTTCATTTTTCAATAGATTACTTTTGTAATATCCATTACATTAAGCTCATAAAAGAGAGAAAAAAGATATCCATCTGCTATGGATTTTACTTTTCTCTTGTTTGGAACACTGCGAAACATGTTTTTTTGCCTTTTTCTTCTGCTTTGGAACGTCATCCGATTAGTTTTTCGTTTTTTTGCTTCAAATGGTCGGTTTATATTAGTATTTTCATAAAGTGCATTGACATTTGTTGCATTGGTTGCACAGTGCATTTGCACTCTCCCACGCTTGTCACCGCCGCACAGTGCAAACCCCAAAAAAGTGAAATGCACAGTGCAAAGTGGGGGTTTTTGCGCACGGTGCGGAAAGCGACAAAACGTCTATGCACCTTGTGAAAATACCATTGTTACCACTCGCGCCTTAAAGTCCCGACAATTTTATCGCTGATGTCGCGCGCAAAAATTGGAGGGCGTGTCGCTTGGGTAAAAACGGAAAATCGCCGCGACGCCCGCAAAAATTTGGGCAAAGTGCACCGTGCAAAATTGTCGGGACTTTATGGTGCAAGTAGTACTAGACCGTCCGTTAAGTCGCTGGAGTGATTTCTGCGACATGCACTGTGCGAAAACAAATATTTTCTTTGCACTGCGCAATTTCTTGCTTTTTGCACTGTGCAATAGGCTTTTTTCGGCTGTCGCTCGCACCCTGACCTTTTTTGCACAGTGCAAACACCAAAAATCACTCCAGCGACTTTCCGGAAGGACTGGTAGTTGCTATGACAGTGTAAGACAATACTTTCGGGTTCAAATGGCTTGAAATCCTTCGAAATTTTTTTTGAAAGACATTTCTCGAACGTTGTAACTGTCAAGTCCCTTTTGTTTTTCTTTCGTCAATTTCTCACAGTTTAATTGCCAGAACTCTTTCTAATTTTATAGGAATGTCCTTTTTAGGTTATGTTTTAGTTGCTAAAAATTTTTGCTCATACTTTGCAGGAGCACCCGAGATATTGAACGCTCTTTACAGCCGAGAGAGTGCGCAAAACGTGGAGAGCACTCTTTCCTTTGGCGAGAGACTAAAACATTGGAAGAGACGGTCAGACAAAAATTGTTTTCTCTGAAAATCAAAAAAATTCAGAATTTTTGCATTTTTCCATCAAAAATCTCGGTCATGTTTGCAAAGCGCAAGTTAAAAACTTCTGATATCTTTTAGAAAAATTTTTCTTTAGATTGCACCATGTTTACAAGGAAAGTGCCCCGTGTGCGACGCTCAGATTTTCTTTAAATTTTGCACGTACGTCAAGCATAGGCCACATATCAATTCCTGAAAATTTTAGCTCACGCTTTGCAAGCAGAGCCGAGATATTCAACGTTCTTTGCGGTAGAGAGAGCATGGAAAACGTGGAGAGCGGTCAGAGAAAAAACACTTTTCGGCAATATCTTTGCCAATTTCGTGCGGAAAAAATTGATCTTTTGTGGAAACATTACTCTCTATAGTAGAAATAGCCATGAAACTTATCATGCCAAAATTCGCAAAAAAGTTGCACATTTTCGCCAACTTTCGATCTAAAAATCTCGGTCGTTTCTGCAAAGCGCGAGCTAGGAGGCTCGCATATGTCTTAGAAAGAATAGTACTAAATTTGTGTCAAGTTTCTTCAAAATCTGAGCGTCGCGCTTGCGGCACTTCCTTTGTTTAGACAAAATTTTCATTATTTTTTGATTTTTTGCTTTCTTTTGGAAAAAAAATCATTTAAAAAAGTTGAATTTGTCATAATTATTATTTTCAGAACGTACCCATCCAAGTTCGGACCGTAAATTATGATTGATTGCGGAGATTCGTTCATCCCGCGTCTGTCGGTTTCGAATGTCCACTCAATTTCCTGGAAATGGACCGGGGACTTGAGTGCGGAAACAAAAACAGATACAATTTCCATTGGCCTGAGGGATTTTTTTGTTTTCGAAATAGTTTTACAAGGTCTTTGCTAAGTAAAATTTTTATTTTTGGGATTTTTGGAGAAAAAAATTAAAAAAAAATAAAAAAATTTTTTTTTGAGGGATCCTTTTGAATTTGACATTTCAATTTTTATAAAATTTGGTCTAAAAACTTTGAATAAGCTACGAATTAATTCCAAAAAAGTTTGATTTAAACACAGTGCATTTGACCTTTTGCACAGTGCAAACGGCATTTTTGAGGTTTGCACAGTGCAAAATGCTTTAAAAAGGCGCGCGCACCGTGCAAAAAGAGGAAAAACGCACTGTGCGGCGCGACAAAAACTCTACGGGACTTTTGAAAGGGCGTGGTAAATATTTTAGTGGTAAAAGGGTTGAATGTTCTTTGGAAAAAAGTCTAAGCACTTTTAACAGGGCGCAGTATTACGCAATCTTTTTTTGAGAGATCACGCAAAATGAGGAGAGACGGTTAGAGAAAAATGATTTTTGCCTACATCTTTGCGAATTCCACTTGGAAAAGCTTGATTTTTTGTGGAAATATTATACTGAAGGGTTTTTATTTGCACCGATTTTTTGGATACCAAAACCGGAAAATATTTTAAAAAATTTTTGAACTTTTGAGTTAAAAATCTCAAAAAATTTTCAAAAATCTTTGATTTTTTTAAATTTTTTAAATTCAAGATAAAATTTCCCCAAAAATTCGGTCTTTCGATTGACCTTTCGAATTTAGTGGGTCATTTGATCTTGTCCTTTGGCTTTTTTATAACGCCGATCTTGTTACCCGTCTCTTTTATAATCTCTGCCGGTGGCCATTCGCCCTCGTTCCGAGGCGATTTGTCTTGTTGACAAGTAGTTTATGTCAACTTGGACAAGCCGTGGAAGTGCTATAACTGATTTGTTTCATTTGTTTAGTGGTAGGTGGTCTTTTGGGTGTCGGGGGAAAGTGTTGCGTAAGAATGGGGGATTTTTTGCGAAATTTTTTGTTATCCGAGGTATCAAAAGGTCGAAAAATCGGAAAAAATATCAAAAAATTTCAAAATTTTGAGGAAACTTGGTACAAACTTAGATAGCCATTTTCGAAAGCATACGCAAGATTTTTAGCTTGCGATTTGCAGAAACGGTCGAGATTTTTAGATCAAAAGTTGGCAATTTGCGAATTTTGGCCAGAGAAATTCCATTTTAGCTATATTAGTATGTTATGGAAGTAAAAATGGAAAAATCAACACATGACTATCTTTGATGACTCAAACAAGTCTTATAGAAAGTGTACTTACTACATTGGAAAGTCAGCTTACTGAGGTACTCTTAAATTGAAATTTTTTTGCCTTCAAGGGAAGTACTCCAAGTGAAATGCTCAGAATTTGATGAAACTTTGCAAAAATTTAGAATCATTTTTTTAAGACATATGCAGGACTCTGAGCTCGCGCTTTGCAGAAACGACCGAGATTTTTAGGTTTAAAGTTGGCAAAAATTTGACACTTTTTTACGAATTTTGGTATGAAAAAGTTAATGCCTATTTCTTCCGTAGAGAGTGATGTTTCCACAAAAAACTATTTTTTTCTGCACAAAACAGGCAAAGAAATGGCCAAAAAACGTTTTTCTCTGTGACCGCTCTCCGCATTTTGCGTACTCTCTCGGCAGATTGTTGAATATCCCGGCTGCGCCTGCAAAGTGCGAGCTAAAATTTTCAGGAATTGATACGTGGCCTATGCACAAACTGTGTGCAAAGTTTAAAGAAAATCTGAGCGTCGCCCTTGGGGTAGTTCTCTAGTAAACCAAATTAAAGCCGAAAAAAAGCAAAAAAATTTTGTTTTCAAATAAAAGTTTTTATATTTTTTGTCGTTTTATTAACTTCTGGTCAGCTCTTTCACTGTGTTACTATTTGACTAAGGCCTTTTCACAGAATCTTTCCATCACTTTCCCAAAACAGGAGTCCGATGAATATGACTCTGCAAATTTCCCCTTGGCCCAAGAGAAAAAGACCTTGACTCAGCGCCATAATTTAGGTCCGCTTTTCTTTTCTTTATTACCTAACCACAAGTGATCTTATGTTTTTTTCGAGATAAAATGAGTTATTACGAATTTTACTCTAGAGGATTTATGTGGCCCATAACTTTAGTTTATCGGTATTTTTGAAAGAATTATATATAAGTTTGGTGTATGAGTTTTGAAGGGATTTTTTTGGGGTAATGGGATCGGAACTGGGATCGTGAATATCTTGGCTACGCTTGTAGTCAAAAAAGTTAAAATTTTCAGCGATTAATCAGTAGTCTGGATACAATAAGCAAACTAAATTTGAAGGAATTCTCTTTTCAATTTAAGAGTAGCCCAGTAAGATGACTTTCCAATATTGTAAGCATTTTCCATATTCCAGTCCGTTCGTAAAGTCGCTGGAGTGATTTTGGCGACATGCACTGTGCGAAAACAAAAATTCCCTTTGCACTGTGCAATTTCTTGCTTTTCGCACCGTGCAATAGGCTTTTTTCGGCTGTCGCTTGCACCCTGACCCTTTTTGCACAGTGCAAACACCAAAAATCACTCCAGCGACTTTCCGGATTAGTATCGAAAAATTTTTTAGTCATCAAACTAAGTAATGTGATGATTTTTCTAGTTTGATTTCCACAACATACTGATATAGCTATGATATATGATTTCCATAACATACTGATATAGCTATGATATATGATTTCCATAACATACTGATATAGCTATGATATATGATTTCCATAACATACTGATATAGCTATGATATATGATTTCCATAACATACTAATATAGCTATGATATATGATTTCCATAACATACTAATATAGCTATGATATATGATTTCCATAACATACTAATATAGCTATGATATATGATTTCCATAACATACTAATATAGCTATGATATATGATTTCCATAACATACTAATATAGCTATGATATATGATTTCCCTAACATCCTAATATAGCAGTAATAAACTCCTAAACCCACTCTGTTCATCATCTTTTCTCCTCTTCCATTGTCCTCAAATTACTTATTCGTAAGACGCGAATACGTTGCATAAAAGTTTCTCTCACTTTTCGCCCCTACATTAATTAATCCCGCGTTAATTTGGGCCTCATTCTTAATTCCATGCGGTCATTTTCTTGGGGGGCCAAAGAAATGCCCCTTGCGACGGGAATCCATCATTTCCGAGTGGGGGCCAACGGTTTTTTCGGTCCGTTATGAAAAAATAATAGCCAATTTGAGGATGGTTTGTGAAATATGGCGTCGCCGCAAAAGCGACGACATATTGTTCTAAAGGGGCGCTTCGACTAGTTTTTTTTGGGAGTTTTGCGTTGAGCTAGTAGACTGTTAGAAGGCCAAAAGCCTTGGAACATTAACAGGAGAAGTACCCCAAGTACGACCTCGAAAAGGCGTATTTCACTTGGTATTATTTGTTCTAAAACATATGCAAGATTTCTAGCTCGCGCTTGGCAAAAAACGATTTTTCGATCGAAAATTGGCAAAAATGGGACATTTTATTGCGAATTTTGGTATGAAAAGTTGCATTCCTATTTCTACCATTGAGGATAATGTTTCCTCAAAAAAGTAATTGCTTCTGCACGAAATTGGCAAAGTTATGGCCAAAAAATGTTTTCCTCTCTGACCGCTCTCCGCATTTCGCGTGCTCTCTCGGCCGCAAAGATCGTTGAATATCTCGGCTATCCCTGCAAAGCGCAAGCCAAAATTTTCAGGAATTGATGTGGCCTATGACTAAACTGCATAAAAGATTTCAAGGCGATCTGAGCGTCGCACTTGGAGTACTTTGCTTGTAAGCGCGAATTAAAAATCTATAGTTAATTTCTTCAAAAATTCTAGAAAACGCTTTCATTCTTACTGGTTTGTCCGAAAAGTCGCTGAAGTGCTTCTTGGTGTTCGCACTGTGCAAAAAGCAAAAAATTAAATTTTTTTTTGAATTTTTTTGTTACAGTAACCCAAAATTTTTCAAAAAATTCTCCGTTTTACCAGTCCGTCCGGAAAGTCGCTGAAGGGCTTTTTGGTGTTCGCACTGTGCAAAATACCTCAGGGTGCGTGGAACAGCCGAAAAAAGCCTATTGCACGGTGCAAAAAGCAGGAAATTGCACAGTGCATAGTGAAATTTTGTTTTCGCACAGTGCATGTCGCCGAAAATCACTCGCGCGACTTTACGGACGGACTAGTTTTACCACCTGCAAGCCAGCAATATCCGGATCAGTCATGTTTCGCCATCAGTCAGCGCAATATGTTTCTTTAGCCCACTGTTGATAAAGGAGGTAGTTTCTTTTTTGGCTTAGGTCAAATTAGCTATGAATGACGTAATTTTTAGTTTTTTTTCGAACCAGCCTAAAGCGACATTCCGGAAGGATGTCGTGACTTGTTCTTCTTGCCCAAGTTGTGTTTTTTACCCTGCAAAAAGACTGATTGCAAAAATTTGAATATTTTTTTTGTTTTTCGCACTTTAGTCCCAAAATTTTGCAAATTAAAAATTTCAAAAATTCCCAAATTTCACCAAATTTGTAATTGCGCGCAATTTTCCCATTGAAAATTTGCATTTGCATGCCCTTGTTTGCGCAAGTCTCTCAAATTCCCCGGGGGCATAGTAATTAAATCAAGGGACCATTTTTTGAGCCACTGTCCACTCCGCTTCCTCTTCGCTTAATGCTCGCGCAACGAAAAGATGTCTTGGTTTCAAAAAAAAAAAACTTTGAATCCAATCCAATTTGCTACGCGAGGAATAAAAATATTTTGGGAGAAATTTGCATAAATTTCGTTAGGTATTTTTTGGACTTTTTTTGATTTTAGAGAATTTTTATGATATTTTTATATTAAATTTTTTTTGCGATAAAAAATATTTTTTTTTTTAATTTTAAAAAATTATAAAAAAATCGGAGTTTTATTTGATTTATTATATTTTTTTTATTTTTATTTTTTTAGGTTTTAGTATTTTTTGCTAACAAGGGAAATACCCCAAGGGCGACGCTCAGATTTTCTTTAAACTTTGCACACAGTTTGTGCATAGGCCACATTTTAATCCCTAAAAATTTTAGCTCGCGCTTTACAGGGAGAGCCGAGATATTCAACAATCTACCGAGAGAACACGCAAAACGCGGAGAGCGATTGCAGACGAAAACACTTTTTGACCATAACTTTGCCAGTTTCGTGCAGAAAAAAATTTATTTTGCGGAAGAGAGAGCATGGAAAACGTGGAGAGCGGTCAGAGAAAAAAACACTTTTTGGCCATAACTTTTCCAATTTCGCGCGGAAAAAAAATGATTTTTTGTGGAAACATTACTCTCTATAGTAGAAATAGGCATGAAACTTATTATACCAAAATTCTTAAAAAAGTGTTACATTTTTTCCAACTTTGGATCAAAAAATCTCGACCGTTTCTGCAAAGCGCGTGCTAGGAGTCTCGCATCTGTCTTAGAGAGAATAGTACTAAATTTGTCCCAAGTTTCATCAAATTCTCAGCGTCGCACTTGGGGTATTTCTTCTGTTAATTTTGGTTTTGCGATTTCAACGATTTTTTCCCCATTTTGAAATAATTTTTCCCCATTTTTGATTTTCGCGATTTTTTTTATTTTTTGTAATTTTTAAAAATTTTTCTTTTTTCAGTTTATCCCCTAAAATGCGAAAATTTTGACCTCAAAAACTTTTGCAAATTAGTGCCAATTTTCGAAAATGCTCAATTCGGTTTTATTATCATTAATCTTGGTGGCCAATCAGCAACGAGTCATTAATGCAGCCTGTGAGTGCGATTTTATCAAAAGAAAAGAGTTTAAAAAACTTTTTAAATGATGATTAATTATGAGAAATTGCAGCGCCCCCATCATTCGTTGCGGAACCGCCGGCAACTGTTTGGTTTCAGCCGAATGATGATTTAACCGGACGTCAGACCAAAATCGAACTTCCGTGCACCGCGGATGGGGATCCGGAAACGTAAGTGGGGACAGTGAAAAAAAAATTTTTTTTTAAATCCTAAAAAACATTTTTTTTTTAAATTTCGAAATTTTCGCACTGTGCAAAATTTTAGGTTCATTGCACTGTGCAAATCTTATTACTACGCCTTTTGAAAAGTGTGTAGACTCTTTGTCGCGCCGCACAGTGCATTTTTCCTCTTTTTGCACGGTGCGAACCTCAAAAATGCCGTTTGCACTGTGCATAATTCGGGCGCCGACGCAGCAACGTCGTTAAAAAAAGCTTGCACCGCCGCGATATTGCACATTGCAAGAAACAAAAAAAACGTCAAATGCACAGTGCAGAATGGGGTTTTTTGTACTACGCACGTCAAATCGAGAGAACTCTTTGTGTTGGCTTTTCGTCCAAAGATTTATCGGAAAAATTATTTTGTAAACCTTTTGTCAGATTTTTTCGGTTAATGTCTCAAAAAATTCGGAGAGCTTGAAAATGGTCAACTTGCGTCAAAAAAGACCTGAGTTTTGCCAAATTGGACAAGAAATCGAGCAAAAAAGATTTTTCGGATCCCAAATTTGTGACGAAATGCCAAAGGAAAAATTACACCCGAACTGATCCCTCCACGCAGCCGCTGAGGATCAGGTCTAAATTAAGCCCAAGCACTGAGCCTAACTCCGAGGCTAAGCCTAAGATAAGCCTAAACAAAGCCTGCACATAGCACTCCTGGGTCGCAGAAAACAGTGGGCGCAGGCTGCAGAACCCCGAGCCCAGGCAACGGAAGATTTTCCTTTGTGGATTTCAGTCCGGGTGTAATTTGTCCGCGTGGGAAAAAACAAGCATCCCAAAATTTCATTTTCAGCTTCAAATGGAAGAAAGATGAACAAGACTTTGCCATCGATGGAGAGCACGTCATCTGGACAAGGCCGGAACAAAGCGGCTCCATTCAGTTCAAAAACCCCACCTTCGAAGACGAAGGGTTCTACCAGTGCTTCGTATCGAACGCTTTTGGCACCGCCGTCTCAAATCGAGTCCACGTTCGAAGGGGATGTACGTTTTCCTTTTTATATGTGCACTTCACGCACAGGGGCGCACTTCAAGTGCGACGCTCAGATTTTGATGAAACTTAGCGCAATTTTAGAACAATTTTTTCTAAGACATACGCGAGACTTCTAGCTCGCGCTTTGCAGAGACAACCGAGATTTTTAGATCGAAAGTTGTAAAAAAAATTATTTTTGCGAGTTTTTTTGCAAATTTTGGTAAATCAAGTATCATAGCTATTTATACCGTTTATACGGTAATCTTTCAACATAAAACCAATTGTTTCCCCATGAAACTGGCAAAGATACGGCCAAAAAGTGTTTTCCTCTCTGGCCGGTCTCCACGTTTTCCGTGCTCTCTCGGCGGCGAAGATCGTTGAATATCTCGGCTCCCACTGGAAAGCGCGGGCTAAAATTTTCACGAATTGAAATGTGGCCTATACACAAAGCGTGCTCAAAATTTAAAGAAAATCTGAGCGTCGCACTTGGAGTACTACCCTTATTAAATTGGACTCATTTCCAGTTCTCCAACACTTCTCCGAGCGACCTCTTCGAATTCTTCGGATAAAAGAGGGGAAATCGGTCTCCATCCCGTGTGAAGCACCCTCCGGAACCCCCAAACCCACAGTAAATTGGGTGTTTCGCGATCTACAAGTCCATTCGGTCCTCGAGTCGGTCGGAAAAAACAATCGAATCTCGGTTGATGAAGATGGGACCTTACACTTCACTTATGTTGAGAGGAATGATTCCCAATCGACAAGGATTTTTGAGTGCGCCGTATCGTCGCCGGTCCTACGCGGCGAATACAGAGGCGGAGATCGGGTGCAGTTGGTGGTGTTGCCGCAGAAGAGTAAGTTTTGTTATGGCAAAATTATAAAAAAAAATGGAGGATGACATTGCCAAGTAAATTGCTCGAGGCATCATACTCAGAATTCCTTCAATTTTAGTTTGCATATTGTATACAGACTACTGATTAATCGCTGAAAATTTTAACTTTTTGATTATAACCGTAGCCAAGATATTTAGCGAACATTCACCAAAACGATCCAAAAAAGACGTTTTTGGTCGTAATTTGGTCGATTTTCTGGAGACAAACTTTATTGTCAACTACATCGATTGTATTAGACACATTTTTTTTAAAAATCAATTTTTTCCCTGCGAAATTCGAAAAAATACGGGCAAAACACATTGCGTGTCTGGACAACTCTCCTCATTTTGCGTGCTCTCTCGAAAAAAGTTGCGTAATATCTCCGGTTTGTGTGAAAAACTCAAACTAAGAGTTCCGGGGACGTGTATGGCCTATTTAGAGTAGGCATGTGCAATTTGAAAAAATCAGGGACCTTCAAGCATCTCAAATACGATGACTGTATACAGCATTCCCTATGTCTATGAGAAAAGGAATTTTGGGGTGTTTCATCGTATTCACCAATACTTATATTTTATGATATTGTATATAACCCTTTCAGACATTCCAATCCTTGAGCCGCATCTGCTGTACCGTTCGCCGGAACGCGTCCAAGTCCGTGCCGGCGAAACGCTGAAGCTGACTTGTATTCACGGCGGCTACCCGTTCCCTCGGCCGGTGTGGTCGCGCCGCAACGCACCGTTGCCGATGAACCGTCATCGCGCTGACCTCAGCGACGAGGGTCGCCGCCTGATCCTCGAGGACGTGCATCCCGAGGACGCGGGCGTCTACGTGTGCGAGATGTACGGAGATGAGCAACTGTTCAACGTCGTCGTCGAGGCGGCGCCGTTTTGGGAGCGCGGCAGGCCGGTGGACGTGACGGCGGACGAAGGAGAGACGGCGGACTTGCGCTGCAACGCGCTCGGCTCTCCACGACCGCTGCTGCAATGGCTGATGAACGGGGTGCCCTTGCACGAACTGAAGGACAACAGTACGAGGCGAACCATTTTGGAGGACGGGAAGTTGTTGAGGATTCACGATGTGCGGCCCGCCATGGATACGGGAGTTTATCAATGCAACGCCTCGAATCCGCTGGGCTTCGTCTTCGCCAACGCTTATATCAATGTGCTGTGTAAGAAGCGGCTTTAGGGTCATGATGATGTTCATTTAGCTCTTCCACCAAAGTTTTTGTCGCCGCAAAAAAAGATTTGGCGAGTGGCGTTGGGGCAGACCGTCGACTTCCCTTGTGATGTGATTGCCGCTCCGAAGGCGACGGTTCATTGGGTGGATGTGAACGATCAAGCCATTCCAACGGTGGAGAGCAAACTCGAGGTAAATTGAAATCATTGAACTCTCTGGGGGAGGTCTAATGTGGAAACGGGCCTGATGTTGTACTACTCGGCGCAAAAAGTCCGGAGAATTTATCGCGCACCCAAATTTTGTCGCACGCCGAAAAAATGATTTGTCGCTGAGAAGATTGGGAATCGCGCGCGATGTAAGGCAAAAAATGCAAAATGCACCGTGCAAAATGATGTTTTCGGGTCAAAATGCACTGTGCGAAGCCGTTTTTCGCGATTTTTGAACCGCACAGTGCAAATTCTCAAAAAACGCACAGTGCAAATTCTCAAAAACCGCACAGTGCAAATTCTCAAAAACCGCACAGTGCAAATCTCAAACCGCACAGTGCAAATTCTCAAAAACCACACAGTGCAATTCTTGAAATCCGCACAGTGCAAATTTTTAAAAACCGCACAGTGCAAATTCTCAGGATTTTTTGCGCCGAGTAGTATTACTCGCGCAAAATGTCCCGACAATTTTATCGCTGATGTCGTGCACAAACATTGGCCGCGGAAAAGTGCATGTCGCTTAAGTAACAACGGGAAATCGCCGCGACGCCCGCGAAAATTTGAAAAAAAATGCACCGTGCAAAATTGTCGGGACTTTATGGCGCGAGTAGTACTACAGGAAACTTTTGTTTTCGCAAAGTGCATGGCGCAATGGTTCTACTAGTCCATCCGTATAGTCGCTGGAGTGATTTCTGCGACATGCACTGTGCAAAAACAAACATTTTCTTTGCACTGTGCAATTTTCTGCTTTTTGCACCGTGCAATAGGCTTTTTTTGGCTGTTGCTTTCTCCCTGACCCTTTTTGCACAGTGCAAACACCAAAAATCACTCCAGCGACTTTCCGGACGGACTAGTAGTTGCTATGGCAGTCTAAGACAATAATTTCGTCTTCAAATGGCTGGAAATCCTTACCTCTGGGCTACAAACAATTTTTTTAATATCAGAATCAAAAAAAACTATTTCTAGTAAAAAGCTTCTGGGACTTGAAGCTCTTTTCTTGTGATTTGGCTTCTTTCCGAAGTCATCCGAATCCGGAAATTCGGATTGGGCAGTAAATTTATTTAGACCCGACCAAAAATGGGCAAGTGTCGCCAAAGAAACGCCGAATATACGACAATTGGGGAGAAAAAATAAAAAAATATTTATTTTTTTTAGTATTACGCTCTTATAAAAAACCTTCTTTCTAATTTCTATGGCCTTTCCTTGAAGCCAAATTCATTTCAGATCCTTGAAAACCACACTCTTCGAATCCACAATGTTCATGGAGAAGATGAAGGGGTTTACTACTGCAATGTCAGCAATAAATACGGGATCAACCGGGCCGAGAACACACTAATGGTCTATGGTATGAATTTGACTTTTTTGGCCCCAAACCTTGGTCGTATACAATCGAAGCCTCCGTTTTAGATCCCATGTACTTTGTCGAAGTCCCGAAGCCCGCGCGTCTGGAGGTGGACGCGTTCGCCGACGTCGAGCTGCGCTGTCAGGCCAAGGCCGACAAACGCCTTCACATCGAATATATTTGGTCAAGGGAGGGCGAGAAGATCACCGAAGCGCCGGTCATGGAAGAAGACGTTAGTGTGCTTCGCTTGGACAATGTGCGGGGCCGCGACACCGGCCACATCAAGTGCACGGTGGCCACGGAGATTGGGAAGAAGTCGTCGGGCGTCTACTTGATTGTTCGCGACGTTCCGGAGCCCCCTTCGGAGATCTCGATGACTTGTCAGGCCAACAGCGCGCTGATCTCGTGGCAACGCCCCAAGGCACATGGCAGCCCCATCACGGACTATCGAATCGAGTTGAGGACCAATTTTGAGGCGGAAAACTGGAAAACAGCACTTTTGGTGCCGAATACGAATCGAAGCGAGTATGAAGCACATGTTCAGCTGTCACCTTGGGTGAGAATATTCGGTGTATTGGATTATAGTGACATGACACTCAATTTTTAAGCAAAAAAATTGATTTTAAGTTTGAAAAGTATATATGTTATAGTAGGCCAGCAGGACTTGTAACATTTCTTTTGTCAACGACTTGAATAGGGAGTTTCTGTTCTTTGGTTATAAATTTTTTTCCGTAGTATAACCTTAGTTTAACCTGAAATCCGCCAAATAATTTTTTTATTTTAAAAGTAACCGATTTTCGTTGATTCTCGAAGGAAGTGCCCCAAGTGCGACGCTCAAATTTTCTTTAAATTTCGCACTCACGTCAGGCTCAGGCCATATATCAATTCCTGAAAATTTTAGTTCGAGCTTTGCAGGCGCAGCCAAAATATTCAACGATCTTTGCAGCCGAGAAAGCACGCGAAATGCGGAGAGCGGTCACAGAGGGAAACACTTTTTGGCCATAACTTTGCCAATTTTGTGCCGAAGCAATTCATTTTTCGAAGAAACATTGCTCTCTACGATAAAAATAGGCATGCAACTTTTCATAGCAAAAGTCGCCAAAAAGTGTCACATTTTCGCCGATTTTCGATCTAAAAATCTCGGTCGTTTACTCAAAGCGCGAGCTAGGAGTCTCAGATATGTCTTCAAAAAAGTAAAACTAAATTTCTGCCCTGACTTATTAAAATCTGAGCGTCGCAATTGGGGTGGTTCCACTGTAAGTAGAACTCTGCACTACGAGAAGTACCATTTCTGAAAAAATATTTTCTGCTCTGTATTTGCGGACTACTAATCCGTCCGTAAAGTTGCTGGTGTAATTTTAGCGTCATGCACTGTGAGAAAACAAAAGCTCCCTTTGCACTGTGCAATTTCTTGCTTTTTGATCTGCCGGTTCCGCGTCCCGGATTCGAAAATCTTGGATTTGAGGAGAAAGAAAAAATGTTTTTTCCAAGAAAAAATTTTTGGGGTATCCCTTCAGGCAACTAGTCCATTCGTAAAGTCGCTGGAGTGACTTTCGCGACATGCACTGTGCGAAAACAAAAGTTCCGTTTGCACTGTGCAATTTTTTGCTTTTTGCACCGTGCAATAGGCTTTTTTCGGCTGTCGCTTGCACCCTGACCTTTTTTGCACAGTGCATGTCGCCAATATCACTACTTCTATTCCTAATTCAAATCGTTCGTTCAGATAATCTACGATTTCCGAATTGTTGCCATCAATCTGTATGGCGAGAGCTCTCCGGGCTCTTCAGTCACCGCCCATTGCGAAACCCGCCCAAATATTCCGTTTTCGAATCCGAAAAATGTCAAAGTCTTTGGAACCGAGCCGGATAATCTAGTCATCAGTTGGGACCCAATGCCAAAACCGGATTGGAATGCGCCCGGCCTAAAGTACCAAATCCGATATCGAAGACAAAAGAAAGGAGCGGCTTGGAAGGGAATTCTTCGTCGAGGATCCTTTGGCGGTAAGTTTTGAGATCTTTTTTATATTTGAAAAAAAATATTTTAAAAATTTTTGCACAGTGCGAATTTTTTGTTTTTTGCACAGTGCAAGGCTCATTTTGGCCTATTTTTGGCATTGCACTGTGCAAAAGACTTTTTTTTTGCACAGTGCAGCAAAAGCAAAATAAATTGCTACGCAATCTTTGTTTTTCTGCTGTTTTTTTAAATTCCACCCTTTTCATATTTTTAAATTCCACCCTTCTCATCTTTTTTGACCCTCCACTTTTAGAACCACACAATTCTCCGCGATATCCCCACCTTCAAGCCGTTCGAGGTTCAAGTTCGCGCCGTCAACGAGCGCGGCCCCTCCGCCGTGGAGCCGCCGATTGTTGCCGGCTTCTCGGGGCGAAGACATTCCGCTCACGCCGCCGGCCAATGTTCTCGTTCAAGACATCCCCGAATACGATCGAGCGATCATTGCGTGGGATGCGGTGGATCCGTCGACATTGCGCGGCTTCTTCCGCGGCTACAAGATCATTTATTGGGATCAGAAGAGCCCAACCATGGTCCATGAGATCAAAGTGGGGCCGGAGCGACTCAAAGCCGAGATTGGGGGCCTCAATGCGATGACGAACTATACGGTGGAGGTGAGAGCGATCAACGGACGACATGAGAGTTCGAGCAGTTTGCCGGCCAACTTTTTGACGCCGGAAGGACGTAAGTGGTCAAATTTTGCGCTGAATTGGCTAGCGGGGACCCTAGGGATACTAAAACTCATGGAGTTTGGAATATGGCTAATTCTGAAAAATGCGACAATTATTGAAAATTTTGGGCAAATTGGAAAATTCGGCCAGAATTAAAAAAGCATAGCCAAATCGTAAAAAACGTGGCCATTTTGAAAAATTGGCCAAATCGGAAAATTTAGCCAGATTGGAAAAAGCGTAGCCAAATCGTAAAAAATGTGGCCGTTTTGAAAAAATTTGCCCGAATTGGAAAACTTGGTAAGTATGGAAAATTTTGGGCAAATTGGAAAATTCGGCCAAATTGAAAAAAGCATAGCCAAATCGTAATAAATGTGGCCAGTTTGAAAAAATTTGTCCGAATCGGAAAATTTGGCCATAATGAAAAAATTTGGGCAAATTGGAAAATTTGGCCAGATTGGAAAAAGCATAGCCAAATCGTAAAAAATGTGGCCGTTTTGAAAGAATTTGCCCGAATTGGAAAACTTGGTAAGTATGGAAAATTTTGGGCAAATTGGAAAATTCGGCCAAATTGGAAAAAGCATAGCCAGATCGTAAAAAATGTGGCCATTTTGAAAAAATTTGGCCAAATCGAAAAACATGGCCACTATAGAAAAAATTTGGGCAAATTGGAAAATTTTTTCCCTTCGAAAAACAGATATATTGATAAACATTGATGATAGACTAAAACTGGGCAGTTAATTTTTACATATTCTATTTATTAAAAATTTGGGCTAAAAAGGGAAGTGCCCCAAGTGCGACGCTCAGATTTACTTTAAATTTCGCACACAGACATAGGTCACATACTCCTAAAAATTTTAGCTCGCACTTTGCAGAGGCCGCCAAGATATTTAACAATCTACCGAGAGAGTACGCGGAAAGCGGAGAGCGGTCACAGAGGAAAACACTTTTTCGGACATAACTTTTCCAATTTCGCGCGGAAAAAATATATTATTGTGGGGACATTGCCCTCTATCGTAGACATAGCCATGACACTTTTTCAGACCAAAATTCGCAAAAAAGAGTCATATTTTTTTCAACTTTTGATCTAAAAATCTTGGTTGTTTCTGCAAAGCGCGAGCCAATAGTCTCGCATATGTCTTAGAAAAAAAAATAACTAAATTTGTGCCAAGTTTTTATCAAAATCTGACGCACTTTTAAAAAATTATATTCTTCAGGTCCGTCCGAAGTTACGCGTTTAAAAGTCACCGCCGTTGGAGCGCAGTCAATGCTGGCGACGTGGGACCTGCCTCGACAACTGAACGGCAACATCAGGGGCTATTACGTCGCGTTTCAAAGTACAGTAACTTTTGTTTTTATTTGAATTGTCATCCAAAATTAGGTCATCATTTAATTTCCAGACGCCTCGGCAAAAGATGAGGTCAGCGAGAGTTACGTGATCTACTCTCAACGCTATTATCTGGCCGAACAACTCACTCCGGACACGGAATATCTCTTCCACGTGTGGGCAGAGACCAATGGCGGAGAAGGTGCGAATGTCTCGAAGGCGTTTCGAACGTTTCCGTTGCGACGTAAGTTCAAAAAAAGTCTCAATACAACGAAACCTTTGTACAACGAACCTCCATATAAAGAAAACCTCAAAAAACCTCTCTATTACGAACAATTTCGGAGGTGCCAGATTCATTTTATTCCGAAATTACTGCGCCTTTTCAAAAGTCCCGTAGACTTTTTGTCGCGGGCTGCACAGTGCACGTTTTTGCACAGAGCATTTGACCTCTGTGAAAAATTGAAGAATGTTTTTTTAAATTTTTTGAAATTTCGACCTAAAAATCTGGATGATTTTTGCAAATTAGAAGCTGAAACTTTCCCATATGGCTTAGAAAGTTGTGTTCTAAATTCCAGCCAAGTTTTATCCAAATCGAGAGCCTCAAATTTCGAGATACCTTTGTCAATACTCAAAAAATTAGTCATAAAAAATCGTATTTCTACTCAAAACCAGTCGGATTTCTCGTGATGTTAATTTTTCTACTCTATATCTCCCCCACAGATGTTTTTTTTGTACTTTATAGGCTTTTTCTACTACGGAATTCCAAAAGTCCCGTAGACTTTTTGTCGCAGACCGCACAGTGCACATTTTTCACAGTGCATTTGACCTTTTGCACTGTGCAATCGAAATATCGCCGCGGCGCAACGCTTTTTTCAACGCCGTCGCTGCGTGGACTTTTGCACAGTGCAAACGGCATTTTTGAGGTTTGCGCAGTGCAAAATGCTTCAAACAGGCGCGCGCACCGTGCAAAAAGAGGAAAAACGCACTGTGCGGCGCGACAAAAAAGTGTACGCACTGTTGAAAAGGCATAGTAGATGGTTTAGTGGTTAGAGGGTTGAATGCTTTTTGAAACAAAGTCTACGCATTTGAAAAGCAGCAAGTTTTTTTTCAACTACGTCGCCAAAAATTTTGCGCGCGCGACAGACGTTTGCACAGTGCAAAATCCTTCAAAAAGGCGCGCGCACCGTGAAAAAAAAGGAAAAATGCACTGTGCGGCGCGACAAAAAGTCTATGGGACTTTTGAAAAGGCGTAGTATTATAGTAACCTTCGTACAACAAAACGGTAAAACTTCTTTTTTCTGGCCCCGGTTTCGCAGTCTGCGCCCACTGTTTTCTGCGGCCTGTAAATGCTCAGTTTAGGCTTTGTTCAGGCTTAGGCTTAGCGTCGGGGTTGAGGTTTAGGCTTGACCCTAATCTACTGCAAAAAACCCCAGGGCGCAGGCTGCGAAAACGGGGCTAGAAAAAGAAGTTTTTCCAAAATATTGCAGTCAATCCTATATAGGATAGCCTACATAGCTAAGTAAAACGAAATTATTCGTTACAGAGAGGTGTTTCAACGTTTTGTTGAAGTTTGTTTAAAATTGCTCTAATGGCCCTATAGAGCCCGAGAAAGAATTATAAGCAGATTTATTCGAATTTTCAGACCCGGATCCGCCGAAGTTCTCAGCAATTCCAACCTCATCCACCAGCTTCAAAATCACATGGCATCCGAACAATGGAAGCCATTGGGGCCTCTCCGGAACAACTTTTCATCTCAAATATGGAATTTTGGGTAAGAAATTTATAAATTTTTTTCTGTTTTTTCACAAAGGAGGCACCCCAAGTGCGACGCTCAGATTTTCTTTAAACTTTGCACACAGTTTGTGCATAGGCCACATGTCAATTTCTGAAAATTTTAGTTCGAGCTTTGCAGAGAGAGCCGAGATATTCAACGATCTCAACGAGAGAGTGTGCGAAACGCGGGGAGCGGTCAGAGGGGAAAACACTTTTTGGCTATAACTTTGCATCATATTCATCGGACTCCTGTTTTGGGAAAGCGATGGAAAGATTCTGTGAAAAGGCCTTAGTCAAATAGTAACACAGTGAAAGAGCTGACCAGAAATTAATAAAACGACAAAAAATATAAAAACTTTTATTTGAAGGCAAAATTGTTTTGTTTTTTTAGGCTAAAATATGGTTTACAAGAGAAGTACCCAAGGGCGACGCTCAGATTTTCACTTTTCACGCACGTCAAACATAGGCCACATATCAATTCCTGAAAACTTTAGCTCGCATTTTGCAGACGCAGCCGAGATATTCAACGATCTACCGAGAGAGTACGCAAAATGCGGAGAGCGGTCAGAAAGAAAAAGACTTTTTGGCTATAACTTTGCCAATTTTGCGCGGAAAAAATTGATTTTTTGTGGAAACATTACCCGCTGCGCAAGAAATAGGTATGCAACTTTTCACACCAAAATTCTTAAAAAAGTGTCACATTTTCACCAACTTTTGATCTAAAAATCTCGGTCGTTTCTGTAAAGCGCGAGCTAGGAGTCTTGCATATGTCTTAGCAAAAATAATGCTAAATTTTTAGCTTGTTTCATCAAAATCTGAGCGTTGCACTTGGGGTACTTGCCTGTTAATTTGATTTCTTTGAAATTTTTTCAAATTTAAGGCTCCAAAAATCAATTTTGATCCCTAAAACCTGACAAAAATTTGATTAAAAGTTCCTTTTTTTGGTTTTGGTTTTTCAGCCTGCGCCCACTGTTCTCTGCGGTCTGTGAATGCTTAGTTTAGGCTTAGTTCAGGCTTAGGCTTAGCGCAGGTTGAGGTTTAGCCTCGGGGTTAGGCTTAGGCTCTTGAGGTCTGATCCTATCCTGCTGCGAAACCGGGGCCAGAAAAAGGGAGTGTTTCGAATTTATTAACTACTATACAATACACGCCAAATTGAAAAGGCAAGAGGGGAACTCTTGGCATTTCGTCACAAATATGGGATCCGAGAAATCTTTTTTGAACGATTTCTTGTCGAATTTGGTTAAAACCGGGTCTTTTTTGCCAAAGTTTACCATTTTCAAGCTATATGGATTCTTTTCAGACTTGTTTTGACCGGTAATGCCTAGCGGGAAAATACTTAGCGGGGAAATTTTAAAATAATTTTTCCAATAAATTTTAGGACGAAAAGCCAATTTGAAGAGTTCCCTTCTCAATTTGACATGCAATACTTTTCCATTCTTCCCCGAGTTTTTCCTCTATTTTCAGGCTCTTCCGACTTCAATCGAACCGACGAAATTGCGTTGCCGACTCGCAGCTTCCTCCTCGACAACCTCCTTCCCGACGCCGACTATTGGATCCTCGGCGTGGCGCGAGAGAACGATCGCCACACCGAGAGCCAAGAATACCAACTTCACACCAGTTCGGGGATCAATTTGAGCCATTTGAATACGGAGAATCTGCGCGAAGCGGCGTGGTTCATCGTGATTCTGATTGTGCTGGCCGTCGCGCTCGTCATCCTGGTCCTTTGCTGCTGTTGTGCGCACTTCCGCGGGCGCAAGTACTCGGTGAAGAACCGGGAACGCCAGTTTGGGAAGCCGGACCGCGACTCGGACGAGTATCGCAAGTTTTTGGAGTATCATCATCTGAATGAGCGGGACGATCCGCCCACGATCAGTGTGTCGCTGGCCGCCGACTCCACACTCGATTCGAGGAAACGAGCGCCCAGCTTGGAGGACAGCCAGAAAAGCCATGCCTCACTCAACGAACATGCACAGTTATTGCCCAACAAAAATTAGAATATTCAAATTTTTAAAATCTTTAATTTTGAGAGCTCCATTTTGATGAGCCTTGTGGAGAAGTTGGAACAAAGCCTTTTAAGAGATATTAGTCGGTCCGTAAAGTCGCTGGAGTGATTTTCGCGACATGCACTGCGAGCGACACCCGAAAAAAGCGTATTGCACGGTGCGAAAAGCACGGAATTGCACAGTGCAAAGGGAACTTTTGTTTTTGCACAGTGCATGTCGCCGAAATTACTCCAGCGACTCTACGGACGGACCAGAATGATTTTTTTGTCGCGGAGCGCACAGTGCACATTTTTCACAGTGCATTGGACCTTTTGCACTGTGCAATCGAAATATCGCCGCGGCGCAACGCTTTTTTCAACGCCGTCGCTGCGTGGAGTTTTGCACAGTGCAAACGGCATTTTTGTGGTTTGCACAGTGCAAAATGCTTCAAAAAGGGGCGCGCACCGTGCAAAAAGAGGAAAAATGCACTGTGCGCAGCGACAAAAAAGTTTACGCACTTTAAATTCCTTCTAAATATTGCACCGTGCAATAGGCTTTTTTCGGCTGTCGCTCGCACCCTGACCTTTTTTTGGACGGTGCATGTCGTCGAAATGACTCCAGCGACTTTGCGAACGGACTAGTAAGATATATGGGAAAGTTTTAAATTTCCATTTGCAGAAACCGTCGAGATTCTTGAAGTTCCGAAAATCCCGGATTTTTTTTTGAGTTTGGACTTGAAAATTTCAGGGCTTATTACTAGTGAGATGAACAATTTTTCTACGGAAAATAAATTTTTTCCTCTTGAAATTCGAAAAGTTAAAATCAAAAAATTTTCTGGTCGCCCCCAAGAACTACCCCTAAATTTAACTCTCCATTTTATTAAAATTTTTTCTGAATTTTCTCAATAGGTCACATATCACTCCTTGAAATTTTTAGCTCATCCGTTTCACTAGAAGCTGAGATCTTGCGCAATCTTTTTTCGAGAGAGCACTGGAAATGAGGAGAGTAGGTCAGACAAAAAAAAGTTTTGTCTATAACTCAACGGATTGCTTTCAGAAAAAAATGATTTTTTGCTGAAACGTTATGCATCTCACTAGTACTAAACGTTGAAATTTTCAAGCCAAAAATCAAAAGAAATTTTTGACAGTTTTGAAATTTTTTGAGCTTACGACCTAAAAATCTCTCTGGATTCTTGTAATTAAGACCTAAAACTTTCTCATATATCTTAAAAACGCTATTCTAAATTCTCCACAAGTGTCATCAAAATCAGTGCCTCAAATTAGAGGTACCCCCTCTCACTCAATCATTTCACAAGTTGTAATGATCGAATTTCCCCTCCAAGACAACTGCATTTGCCATGGTATTAATTGGATTGTACTATATTTTTGTCTCAGGACTTTGTTTCGTATTTTATACTCTCATCGGTGCTTTATTTCTCCAAATATTCTGTTATCTCTTATTTTTACGAGCTTTATTCGACAAATTTTATTTATTTTCCATCTCAGAGCTGTTAATAAACCTGTATGTTACGTTTTTGAGGAGGTTTACAGTTCAGATTTTTTATTGGAAATGGAAAATCGCAAAAAAAAATCAAAAATTGGGAAAAAGGTATCAAAAAGTATCAAAAGTCGGCAAACAAATCAAAAAAAATGTTAAATCACAGTGGAAAATCTATTAAAATGACAGAAATATAAAAAAAAGCGGAAATTAAAAAAACAAAAACTAAAAAGTATCAAAAAGTATCCAAATTTACAAAAATCTGTAATATTTTCTAAAAAAATGCCGGAAATCAATAGAAAATGTTCAGGCTCTGCAAGAACATAAACCATTTTTTATAATTTTTTAAAAAATACTTAAAAACCACCGAAAATAATCAAAAATTAGAAAAAAAAATTAAAAATACGAAAAAATCCCCTTTTTTGCAAATTCAAACCAAAAAAGAAAAAAATTTGCATCAACTTTCCTCAGCGCTCATTCCGTCGCTCGCTCATTCCATTGAATTGGCTGGCCAAAGAGTAGACGTGCTCCGATTCCATCGCTGACTGACCCGAGAATGTCCGAAGCCACGTCGTCCGCTGCGCCCTCGCAGACCGGCGGAGGAACCCAGTCCGTCGCTGGAGGCGGAGGAGGAGGAAGCCGTCGCGACAAATTGATCACCATCTTCAAGTCCGCGTCCTTTGTGAGTTCGGGCTCGGGCTGGACTGGGGTAGTATAATATGATAAAAACGTAGTCATAGGAAAATTTTTGGATTTTGGGAGGATTACGATTACTACGGCTTTCCAAAGATGCGTAGACTCTTTTTCCCGCCTTTTGTCGCGCTGCACAGTGCATTTTCCCTCTTTGCACGGTGCGCGCGCCTGTTTGAAGCATTTTGCACTGTGCAAACCTCAAAAATACCGTTTGCACTGTGCAAAAGTCCACGCAGCGACGCCGTTGAAAAAAGCGTTGCGCCGCGGCGATATTTCGATTGCACAGTGCAAAGGTCAAATGCACTGTGAAAAATGTGCACTGTGCGGCCCGCGACAAAAAGTCTACGGGACTTTTGAAATTCCGTAGTAGAAAAAGCCTATAAAATACAAAAGAAATCTGTGGGGGAGATACAGAGTTGAAAAATTAACATCACGAGAAATCCGACTGAGTTTGAGTAGAAATACGATTTTTTATGACTAATTTTTTGAGTATTGACAAAGGTATCTCGAAATTTGATGCTCTCCATTTGGATAAAACTTGGGTGGAATTTAGAACACAACTTTTTAAGCCATATGGGAAAGTTTCAGCTTCTAATTTGCAAAAATCATCGAGATGTTTAAGTCGAAAGTTCAAAAAATTTCAAAAAAAAAAATTAGGTTTTCAGCTTGAAAATTTTAGAGTTTATTACTAGCGAGGTGAGTAATGTTTCCGCAAAAAATCAATCTTTTCTGAGCGCAATCCGTTGGGTTATAGACAAAAACGTGTTTTTTCTCTGGCCGACTCTCCTCATTTTTCGTACTCTCTCGGAGTGAAAAAATGGCTGACCGAAGTCTTATTTTCCTCTTTTCAGGCCTTCCTCTGGGGCTGCGGTTGGGGTGCGCTTGGCGGGTACTTCTCGGCTTTAACGTTGTTGGCCATGCTCACGTTCTACATTCGTCTCATCTATTGGGCCATTCCGGCGGATCTGCCGGGCCGCGAGATCAAGATCGAGTTCATCATTGACTGCTGCTGTGCGTGCGCATGCGCACTCGATATATTATTGGTTTTTCTGTTCTTTGGCTTGCCGAGTCTTGTCGGCAGTGTGGTAGGTTTTTTTTTTATTTTGTTGTTCTACGCAAGTCTTGGAGACTTTTTTTGCGTATAACTCGCGAATTAATTGGCAAAATGTTGCGAAAATTGAAATTGATTCCCTTCGGGGTATCTACTTTTTGGATGTGACTGAAATTTGACTTGCAGTTTGTATCGTGTGGAATTTGTAATTTCAGTTTGGAATGTCCTACACTACTGTCGCACTCGGCACCCTCTCGTTCTTCGAATTCAAGAAATGGAAAGGATGATAGGGCTTTTCCCGGACTTGGTTACACTTGATGAGACAATAAACTAACATTCTTTTCGTTGTTAGGCAATTTTTTTTTGATAATTTTACCTACTACAATTTAACGTGGTACATGTTCGAAATAATGAGAAAGATCTCGTTGAAAGTCTATGAAATTGCTGGAAATGGCAAAGTGTTGCAATAGAGGGCTACTCTTCAAGTCTCAGTCCCCGAATTCTTGTCTCACAACAATTTTCCCCAACCGCAGGCTGCGCCCACGCTTCGCAGTTTGCAAAATCTCCCGAATTCCGAGACGCGCCCTCGACTTTTTTCGCCGAAACAATTTTCCTTTTTTTATTTTTTCGGGGCTTGGATCGGACAAAATCCCGCCTTCGGAAGTGTGGAATGTCGAATGGAACACCATCAAGGAAACGCCGAGCCAAGGATCTTGTTGACTTAACTTTTCTCAGCCTATCTCGTCGAATTCAGTCAGAAGGGCTTGTCGATCGTTCTCACGTCTATCCAACGTATGTTCTTTACCTTTTTTTGGCGTTTAGGTTCTTCTGAGGCGGGTTTTAACGTGAACTAAGGAGAAATATATTTTTCTAGGTCGGAGATGGGTAATGTTGAATTTTTGTCTGATTTTCTTCCAGTATAAAATTTTTTCTGGCTAAAGTATGATTATTCTTGCTCTATCGGACGTTGACAAGCTTTTCCTTGCTTTTAGAAGGTCGGCGTCACCTCAGTTTATCCGCCCGACAGCAGCGAATATCCCCAAAACTAGTGCTCGTCGAAACCTAAATCCTGAACTCAATTCAGCCCATGGAACTCCAACTACACCTAGAACACGAAGATCCAACGGTAATGCCTCTACTTCAAAATGGAAACTGGTGGCACCCTCTTTACGAATTGTTCAGAACGAAGATTCCGAGTGAGTACCTAAATTAATATAACGATTTTGTGTTTAGCAGCTCTTCCGACGAAAGTCCGCCTCCATCAACTTCGAAGGCTAAGCCAAAAGTGAAAAGAAAGAGCAATGAAGAGGAGCTTTCGCCATCTAAAGGACTTGAAAATTGGAATCACGAGATTTTGAGTAAAGTAAGTTTTCTAAAAAAATTTATTGTTCTGTCTTTAGGAGGACAAGCAATACATTGAACGGGTAAAGGAGCTGAAAGCTGCTGGCCGATGGTCAAGTTCGAAAGCAATCTCACCTCCGGAAGAGCCGGATCGCGCTAAAACACATTGGGATTTCCTCCTGGAAGAGGCGAAATGGATGTATTTGGACTTTAAAAATGAACGACACATTCATCAATTGTATACGAAGAAGATCTCAACGGCTGTGTTGAAGTATCACAAAGACTTGAATAAGAATCTGTACGATGAAAATGATGAGCGCGCGAAGAAGGAGAGAGAAAAGGAGGCCAGGAAAGTGTGCTCGACGATAGCGAAAATGGTCAGAGAGTTCTGGCAAAAGGCCGAAACGGTCGTTGATTTTGGACAAAAGGTTGGTGAATTTTCTGTTTTTAAATTTAGGGAAGCACTTCAAGTCCGTCGCTCTGATTTTGATGAAATTTGACACAAATTTAGTATTATTTTTTGTAAGACTGCTAGAGTTCTAGCGAGATTTTTAGATCGAAAGCTGGCCAAAATGTGACACTTTTTTGCGAATTTTGGTGTGAAAAGTGTCATGGCTACTACATTTCTACTATAGAGGGTTATGTTTCGACAAAAAATATTTTTTTCCGCGCAAAACTGGCAAAATTATGGCCAAAAAGTTTTTTCCTTTGACCGCTCTCCGCGTTTCACGTGCTCTCTCGGCCGCAAGGATCGTTGAATATCTCGGTTGTGCCTGGAAAGCGCGGGCTAAAATTCTCAGGAATTGATGTTTGGCCTATGCCTGACTTGTGCGAAAAATTTTTAAAAAATCAGAGCGTCGCACGTGAGATAATGGTACGCAAAATTTTAGAAAAATTTGAGTCTTGCAGTTGGCGCACTTCCCTTGTTAGATGAGGATCTTTGCGTTCTTTGGCATGCAGCATTTTTTTGACTAAGAACTCTCCATATGTTAACGTTTTTGTAATGCATCTATATCAAATCAAAAAAAATTTACATTTTCGATATAAAAAACTAAATTTTTTTGGAAAACCTTGGGTTTCAAAAACCCCTGAGGGGATTGAGCGGCAAAATTTATATGGTCAAAAAATAGGAGGTCCATAGATTCCAAAAATACAATTTTTGTCGATTTTGAACCTGTAATTTCAAAGTTATTGACAAAAGAAATCTTCTAGATCCAGCTGACGTAAAACAACATTTTTTTGCTAAAAGTCCAATATTTTTCCCGCTTAGGCTTTTATTTTATCCCATAAAAGATCCATTGGATTTTGTATTTTCAATTCTTCAACGATTTACTTATTAGGAAATGGACGAGGCCAAGAAACGCGAAGCTTTGGACAAACACCTCAATCTCCTTGTTGATGAAGCCGATCTCCTCTCCAAATCGATCAATGTTGAAAGCGACTTTGAGAACGAAGCCGATGAGAACGACGCCGGCGCCGGCTTCAACAAGTTGGCGGAGCTGAAAGCGCTGAAAAGCGACGCCAATATTCATCTTGATGATATCTTATCCCATCTGCGGAAGGATATTTGGAGAGTTATCATATGAGCAAAAGTTGAATGGAACCGAGAAGATTGTGGAGAATCCCATAACGAACGGAGTGAAAAGCAAGGAGGAATCGACGGAGCCAATGGAAATCACTGAAGAGAGCCGCAACCTCCAAGAAAATGGAGAAGAGGATGTGGTGGAGAAGGACAGTTCCGCCACGCAGACGCCGGATATCCCCATGGAAGTGGACGAAAAGGCGAAAAAGGACCGTTCGGATGCGTTGGATCAGATTGCAGCAGAAGCGGAACAGTTCCAACCCAAGGGAAACACATTGGCCACTGCGGAGGTATGTTGGTTTAGATGTTTTTCTTGAATTTTAGGAAGATGGCATGAGAAAAAAGAGAATGCGCCTTTCTAAGGCTGACTCTGTCTAGAACGGATAATCATAAACGATTTTTGATTAATTTTTATAGTATCAAAACGTATCTCAGTAGTTTTTTTTACTAAAAACGACAAATTTTCGGGTCTCTGCGCGACATTTTGATGTTTTGAATCGAATTTTCCCCCTTTGCGGACTTTAGTGGCCCTCTTTCTTTGGACAAATGGTTTTCTTAATTACTCATCCATTCTGCTCCAGGTAACCATCCAACATCCAGTCCTAATCGACGGCCATTTGAGAGAATACCAACTTGTTGGTCTGCAATGGCTTTTCTCGCTCTACGAAAAGAATTTGAACGGAATCCTGGCGGACGAAATGGGCCTCGGCAAGACGATTCAAACCATCGCACTCTTTGCTCATCTCGCAGCCGAGCATTCGGTTTGGGGACCGCATTTGATTGTAGTACCAACATCGGTCATATTGAACTGGGAAATGGAATTTAAGAAGTGGTGTCCGAGTGTGAAGGTCCTAACGTACTTTGGATCGGCCAAAGAAAGAGCGGAGAAGCGAAAAGTAAGGATTGTTGAGGATTTTATTGTCATGGTTTATATTACACTAGGTATGGGTCATATAATTTTTGATGGAATTTGATTAAGAACTAATTTATTGTAAATGAAAATGTTCGTAGTGAACTGGATATGTCAAAGAATGCGGTTTACAGTCTGAAATCGACCAGAAAGATCTAAAAATTGTTGTTTAACTGAGATTTTTTCTGATTTTAAAATTTTTTTTTGAATTCCATTTATTTTTAGGGCTGGATGGCGAACAAGTCCTTTGACGTGTGCATCACGTCCTACAAGCTCTACACACAAGATGTCCGATGTTTCAAAAGAAAACAGTGGCAATATCTTGTACTAGATGAAGCGCAGCACATAAAGAACTTCGAAAGTCAACGATGGCAGTCCTGATCAACTTGAGGACGAGAAGAAGACTTCTTCTGACTGGAACTCCCTCCAAAACAATTTGTTGGAGTTGTGGTCACTTTTACACTTCCTGATGCCAAGGGTTTTCACTTCGAGAGATGACTTTAAAGTGGGTTTTGGAGGTGTTGAGTGATAATTTCTCTCTTCAACGCCCCATTTATTGCACGAAAAAGTTATTTTTTTAGTCAAATTCATTTGTAAAATTT
>VUOU01000027.1:0-16631 GCA_025436335.1 Bursaphelenchus mucronatus
GGATATCTAGATTAAGGTTTTGGGAAATTTAAGGAAATTGAAGAGATCTTGTTTTAGGTTGGAAACGACACAGTTGAAAAAATTAAAATTAAATGACATAGATTCAACAACAACACATTGTGCATTTGGCAAAAAAACATAAAAAATAGATTTTCCGATTTTCGTTGGGACAATAGATATGTCTCCAAAGTAAAACTATGTAAATCCGGTGATTTCTCTACTAAACTAACCGTTTTTGTATACGGTAGAATATGGAAAACGAAGAGAGCGGAACTTAGTAAGAAAGGCTTTCCAATAAATAGCAAATAAAACAGTCAAGTTTTAATCAACTTTAGAATTACTCAGTAAATTTGCCCATCACTAAACATCAAAAAACAGCAGTCTCAAAACAATCCCCATCATGAAAGGCCACGTCCTCACGTGTGTTCATTGTGACTTTCCCTTGTCTAACTTTTTCATCGGCGGCTTAAAACATCACCCAACTTGGAGACAATAGGTCCTTTCAAAATTACATTTCCCACCCGTGATTACATTTACCGTCTCTTCTCTGAATTGCAACGATAACTTTGTTTACTCAACGACGCAAAAAAATATATCAAAAAATAACAAACATGAAGATTTGAGGGTTTTTATGACGGCGACATAAAACATATTCTCGGAAAGATGTTCAATATTAGATTCTTGGATATTTAGATGTGCATAACAAAAATAAAACTTGAATATCTACATATGAATAAGAACATAAGAACGACATAAAATACAAAAGTCTTCCGTCGAAAAAAGGAGCGGAATGGTGAGACTGACGACGTAAAAACAAGCTTCACGTGCCTTTCTTTGTAGAACAGAATGCCTTCAGGCATTATAATCAAAACCAGAAAAATGAATGGTGTTCCTCGGAATGATCGATGATGTTGCAAAGTAAATTGGTAACGTTGATGGTGTGCAGATACGACCTCAAACTTGGGTTAATAAACCGTTTATTAAAACAACGCGAATAAATCATAAAACAAGAGAAAAATGGCCGTCCGATCATCGGCCAACCTTTTACGGCGGAATGGCCACGAAGGCGTTCCATGCCGTCCGTCCCGCGCTGATTATTCAGCGCGGGACGGAGGAGGGCCGATGATCGGACGGGCCAATGCTCGCAATCTGCGACACTCCCCCCCCCCCCCCCCCCCCGGATTAGGAGAGGCGAGATAAACGAAGACGAACATGACGTTCGAAGGTTGGAGCGGTGGGTCGAGGCGAAAAGCAACAATGGTAAATTACGCTAAAGATCGGCCTAGCATAAAACCCAGCAATGATAAGAAGGCCGAGAATAGCCAGCAGACCAACAATAAGGAGGATGAGTTTGTAGTTTGAAATGAAGTTGTCGAAGAACTTCGTGATGCTTCGCCAGATATCGCCGAAGAATCCGCTCGAGTCGTGCATGATGTTGTCTTGGTCGGATTCGTCTCCATTGTTGGGATGGATGATCTTCGCGCCGAGTTGACCGTATACGTGAAGTTTAGTGATAGTGCGCGAGCATCGGACTCGGCAGTTTTCGTCGATCTCCGCGCTTTTGGAGGTTAAGGGCAAGTTGAAGAGGGTTGAGTTCGCGGTGCACAGAAATGCTTCGATATCGACCGTGTCGCATGCAATCGTAACAGTTGTTCTTCCGTAGCTTGTGTGGCAGGTCAGTGAGATAGTGGGAGTTTCTTCGCAATTGTAGCAGCCGGAGATGTTGACAAATGCGATTTGGCACGTGGTTAACTGGATGACCATGTCGATCGTTTTGTTTACTGTGATTTGTAGCTCGATGGGTTGGGTAGTGTTGGCAATGAGATTGTTGTCCACGAGCGAAAGCGTGGTGCCTTCCCGGGCCACGGGCAGCTTAGGATTGGATTTTTCAGCGGTGGAGAAGTCGAAGTTGAGACACGTGCAGTGGGGATTGAAGTTGTCGGGGGTACATCTACAGTGATCGGAAGTAAACGAGCAGTTTGCGGATTTGGCGGCGTCTGGAGAAGTACACGAGACCGTCAACGGGTTTGGGTCAGACGCAAGGACTGAGACAGGTAAGAGAAAAGTCTCGTTAGAGAGAAGATTGGTTAAAAAAGTTTGATGGAGGATCGGTAAGGGGTTAATGGATGTAGAACTGACGGTAAAAACAATTTCTTGAAAAGTTTGAGAAAACGTGGGCGTAAGATCGAGGATGTCGGACGTATTGCCTTGTGTTATCGTGAGCGTTGTCTTTGGCAGGAATGACAAACAATTGAATAAGTGGAAGTAGTTCGCCGAGTCTGCCATGATGTAGGTTCGGTAGAATAGGCAAGATGGGCTCACTAAGCCACAGCCATCGCACCAACCACATGATCGATAGCAATAACTGTAGCCAAAATGTTCGTTGGCCTCGTTGGTAAGGTCGGTGAGCGAAGTTTGTTTAGTGACGCTTTCGCAGAAGTTGTCGAAGCACTGTGACCCAACTGCTCGATCACATCGATGGGAGTAGGCCGTGTGGAACTTCACGTCACTGGAGTAGCCTAAGGTGGTGGGAGCGCAAGTTAGCTGCAATGAATTGGGGTTAATAATAAGTAGTTCTGAGGCTACTGTATCATTCTCTTCGTATTTGAACTGCAAACAAAGCTCATGAGTCTTGGGAGTAAGGGCGAATCGAACCGAGCTACTAAAGCCACAGGACAACGTGTCGTCTTCGGTTTGAGTGCATTCTCGGCTAGTTGCAGAGAGGGACGCTATTTCCGAACAAGCATTTCCAAACGTGCAAAGCGAAAACAAGACAAGAATAGTGCTGAAGGCCCGTAATTCAAGGCTGGAAAGTTTGTTGATGGGGCGGCTGACCTGATGAGTTTTGCCATTTGGTTGACCCACTTCGATTGTGGCGCTTCTATACGGAGTAGAATGTAACGCCGTAATCCGTCCTAACTTCCATGCGTTTCGGGGAAGCGAGTCGTCGTTGATCAAGACGATTTCGTTGGGTTTAGGGGCTTCGTTGTTCACTAGTCGCGGTTGATGATGTTCCGTTTGCAGCCTAGATTGAAGTTGAGTGATGTAAGAATGTTTCCAGAAGTTCCAGAATCGAGTTGTCAAATCGGAAGCGAATTGCCACAACTTCAGAAGTTTGTGGCGGCCGGATTCGTCATTGCCGTCGGGGTTGAAATCAGCGTCGTTAATGCTGTTTGGTTCGTTGTTTTCATTTTCAACGTACGGTGGATCGTTCTGAGTGAGGTTTAAGAAGTCGGCCGGTGTGAGCGTCTTGGAATTTTCGCTGGACACGTAGGTTATAGGTCGTTTGTTAACGTTAAGTTCGACTTCGGTTAGGAGTGTACGACATGATTCGACGTCGAGGATTCGCCGGCCAATCGAACGATGAAACGATGTTTTTACAGTGTGGATGAGTCGTTCGTATACCGCTCCGTTCCATGGTGCCAGAGCCGGTGTGAATCTCCAGTTGATGTTGGCATTCGTCAGGAAAGCTGACATTGACGAAATGGGTTGATAAGAGCCGGTAGACGGATCAGCGGTAAACAGGGCGGCCGTCGTTGTGAAGTTGAGAGCTTGGTCCGAAAGGAGCGTTTGTGGAGCTCCGCGACGACTGCAGAAACGACGGAAAGCGTGGAGGAAGGCTTCAGGTGTTTGGTTGTTGACAAGTTCCAGATGGATTGCCCGCGTGGAGAAGCATGCAAAGATCACGGCGTACGCTTTTTCCCTGACTGGAGCAGGTGGACGACCTCTTCTCCTTTGGTTGTCGTTGTTGACCATGTTTGTTGGCTTCAGGTAAATCGGGCCAAGTAAATCCACGCCTGTATGAGTGAATGGGGATGATGGTTGAGTGCGTTCTTCAGGGAAAGGCGGATACGGCGGCAGTTTGAAAGGACGGGCGTGAAATCGCTTGCAGTGATAACATGACCTGATGATGTTGTTGATCACTGGCCGTGCTTTTGGAATGAAGACGTGATTCCTTGCGGCATTGTACGTGTATTCCCGAGAGCTGTGGGCGTGCCTTTCGTGAATTTGAAAGAGATAAGCTCTGGTGAGAGGGTGGTCCCTCGGCATAAAAATCGGATTTAATGTGATGGCGGGATCAGCGGCAAGGCGAACCCGCGTTCGTTGGCGGAGCAGACCAGTGTTGTCTTCGAATAAGGCCCAGCCGTTCCGTTCCTTTGCTGTTGGTGGGTTTTCAGCTTGGATGCCTTTCAGAAGGAGAGGGAAGATTAGCCTTGAACGTTCGACTTCGTTTGTGCTGGGACTTCGGAGTTTGTTGAGGTTGAATCTCTGTGCGAATGTCGGCGATTTCATGGCCAGAAATGTTAGACACAACGAAGCGATTCGGGTGACCTTCTTCCAAGAGGAAAACGTAGTCCAAGGTAGGCTTGGCACTTTCTGTACAGTGGTGGTCAACATTGCAGCTGAGTTGGTCTCAGCAGGGTCGTCGATGATGTTTAATGTATCGAAAGGTTGTGCAGGCCATAGATCCTTGTTCAATAGCCATTGCGGACCCTTCATCCAGTCGGGGTTATTGCTGAGTTGTTGCAGAGAGCATCCGCGACTCACAACGTCGGCTGGGTTCATGATTCCGGGGACGTGTTTTATGTCGACGCCTTTCAGGAGTTTGGTGAGTTCAGCATGGCGGTTTTTGACGTATATTGGACTGTTCGGTAGGGAGTCTTTCATCGCCCAGTGTAAAGCCGCCGAGTTGTCTGACCATAACGTTGACTCAATTTTGATGTTAGGCAACGCCCGTTTGATTTCGTGCATAAGTTGTGCGGTTAACAGAATTGCACTAAACTCTAATACGGGGATTGATTGAACAATCTTGGTCGGTGAAAGACGAGATTTAGACGCGACAAAGTGTACGGATTGTGTTCCATTGGCAAGTTTCAGTGTAAGAAAGCAGACGGCGCCCTTGGCGTGTTTACTGGCGTCAGCGAAGCCGTGAAGATTGATGTCCATTGCTCCTTTCACGTCGTACAGCCGTGCGACATGGATTTCGGTTGTTCCCCATGTGGCCGTCAGTGATTTGAATTCATCGGCGAGGTCTTCGGTTAGACGAATATCCCAGGGGATGTTTGCCATCCATAACCGTTGGAGGAAGCGTTTGATGGGAAGTAATACAGGCTCCAGGACGCCGAGTGGGTCGAACACGCTGGACAAAATCGAGCTAACTCGTCGTTTGGTGAGTAGCTGGTCTTGTAGGGGCGGAATCGTGTAGATGAACTCGTCCGTGTCGAAGTCGAGTTTTACCCCCAGGAATGAGGCTGGCGACTTAATTTCGTTGCCTTCCTGTGCCAAAAACTGGTTGACTTCTTCGTCGTTGGACATGAATTCGTGGAGTGGCATCGAAGCTTCGCTGAAAATACGATGCATTTCTTTAACTTTCGTAACAGCGTCGGTGAAGTCGTCGAATTCGATGAGAAGATTGTCGACGTATGCCCGCTTGGCGATTTGCTTTCCAAACTCGTGGTACTTGTGTAAATGTTCTCGCAAGCAGTAGACCAGGATGAAAGGCGAACAAGTTAAACCGAAAGGAAGTTTTGCGAACTGAAGGTACATCAGATTAGAGCTGAGCGGTGGACGTTTATGGTTTTTGAGCCAAATGAACTTGAGAAACCGTCGGTGGTCTGGGTCGATAATGACGTTATGGAACGCTGACTTGATGTCGGCTATAAGAAATCTCTTTAACGACCTCATTTCGATAAGGAGTTCACGGATTTTTGGCAGAAGATTTTCACCAGTTTCCAACATTTCGTTGATGCTCTTGGAGTATTTGGTTCGAGCTGACCCGTCAAAAACTATTCTCATCTTCTGTTTTTGTGGATGATAAGTTGGGTGGTGTGCCAGAAATCGTTGGGTAAGGAATTCATCTTCGGAATTGGGGTAGAAAGATGGGACCACTTCGGCAACTTTGTTATCGATTAGCTTCTGAATTTGTTCGTTGTATTCTTCTAGAACTTCGGGCTTTTGCTCCAGGTTTTTGTAGATTGAGCGAAGTCGATGAAGAGCAAGGAAGTAGTGGTCGTTCTCTGGCTCCTTGTTGAGTTGGAACGGCAGCTTGACGGAGTAGTGATTTTGAGTGTAATTGACCTCTATTTTGGTAGAAACTGGGGTGTCTGCCGTCAGGAATGCGGTAGTAGTATTGGGTAGACTTGTGTTCTTCGAGGAGGTCGGTAGAAAAATGGGCCCGATGACACTAGGGAGGAAGCGATGTTCGCCGTCGTCTTGAGGTCCTCCAGTCACCAACATCCAGAAATCGTTATTAGAAAACAAAATCTGAGGGGTAAACGTATTGTCGGTCAAGTCAAAAGCGCGCGCTTTTTCGTGGACCGCCGTGCTTGAAATAGGTGCGCAGAGTGAGTCACGCCCGAGAGCTTCCAAATAGATCACCTTGTCTTCAATAGTGCGAAGAGGAAGCTGATAGACCCGACAGACAGCTGAAGTCGTTTGATTAGAACCGAATGACGTGCAGACGATTTTCCGTTCACCCTGAAGCTCTAATTGAAGGTGGTTGGCTAGTCGAGTGGAGATGTATGTTGTGCAAGCTCCCGAATCGCAGATTGCGTGAACATGAGCTTTATAAGTAACTGAGTTTACTTGGTGTGTTAAATGAAGAGGGCAGACTAAGACTGTTCCACAAGGGGGCTTTAAGACCGACGCTTTCTCCGCTGTAGTAATGAAGCTCGCTTCAACCGTTGGCTCTTTGCCACAGAAGGTTGGTCGATTCGGGGAAGGTACTGTTTTCCGTCCGAGTGGCTCGGCATTTCCTCCTGTTGATCGGTTCGGTTTAGATTGTATAGGTGTAAATGTCGGTGCAAAGGGGGTTGCGTTGCGGCAGAGAATTCGACAATGAGAAGGGCTGTTGCACTTTCTACATCTTCGTTCACTCCGGCACGGGCTTGTATGGGCTTGCAAACAAATGAAACAGAGTCCGCGAGCGGCGGCCTGTCTAGCTCGTGAGTCAGCGGTGGCGAATGCTGCGCAATTCTTATTCAAATGAGGCTGATCGCAAAAAACGCAACGTAAAGGTCGATGACTTGTCTCTTGACGGGGTACAGTAGTCTCGAGGGACGGGTGGGCACGGTGAATGTTGGGATTACGGTTGTTGGTTTTAGCACACAAGGCTTCAACCGTCTCGCGTTCATCGACAAACCGATTCAAAGTGTCCATAACTTTGTCGATTGACCAGTTGGAGGTCCGCTCCTTTGCTCGCAAAATTGCTGTTACGGCTTGGTCGGGGAATTTGGCCAGTATGACTGATTCCATGAGCGAATTCTTGTCTGTCGAATATGTATCAAGCTGGCGGACCGTTTTCTCGACTTCATCAATCGTATGACGTAATGATGCGGTAGATCCTGAAGATGGAGTAATGTTCTGTAGAATTCGCAGTAGATTCTGTTGGATGATGGCCGGTTTTCCAAAACGGCTTTTTAGAATTTTTACAGCGACTTCGTAGTTTTCTCCAGTAATGGACAAACCAGCAACGGCTTCCTTTGCCGCCCCCTCAAGATAAGAGACAAGATGACTGAATTTAAGAACGGGCGGAAGAATGTGATCGGGTGTAGAGTGAATAGTAGTATTAAATAGGGCCCAAAATTGAGGGAAACTCAGGGAATCACCCGAAAAATGTTCAATGTGTAATGGTGGTAAAGTGGTTAAAAACGGTGAAATAGGTGCCGAGCCGTGAATGTATAAGGCATTATGTAAACCGGCCTGATTTCCAGTTTGATTATTGTTCGCTTGATGGAGTGCGTGGTCCTCGGGCTGGTTCAGTCTGTCGGGAACTGATGGAGTTGAGGGACGTTGGACTTCTTTGTCTTTGTTGGATGGGACATCGGGCAGGGCCATCTTTGGTTTGCTTGAGGATGGTGGGGCTGCGGAGCGATGAACGGCCATCGCAGTTGGGACTGGTTCCAGACGTCGTGGGGTGGGGACAGGATATGGTTTGTGGAAAGGGTCCACGTCCATGCGAACAGTCGATTCAGTATCTGAGTTTGCAGGCAAAGGCGACAATTGACGGCGGCGAATTAGGGGGGATTTGGTTTATCTTTCCCGAGATGATGTATGGACTTACAGATGCTAGCCAGTACTATTTTTGCTTCTCTGTGTACTTCTTCTGCTTGATCGAGAACGTCGTTGAAATCCCCGTATTCAGTGAGCCAAGTTTGCCGTAATCTGGATTCCGCCGTGCTTCGCATACAGATGTTTTGCCACTCGATATCCAACTCCGCAAGGTGCCCGTGTCGGTCGGTCATGACGGCGTCGACGTCTGGGAGTCGGTCACGGATGTCGATGAGCTCGGGTGTTGTGGTTGCTTGCTTTGCCGCCACAAGTATGTCGTTGACGTCCTTGATTGCATCTTCTAAGCGTTTTCGAGCGAGACCAATTTGTGTTCTTAAGGGGCCGGTGTTAGGCGGCAGGTCTTCTCGTCCCATAGTAATCACGAGATTACTATCCTGCCGTGGTCGCCACTAACGTTGATGGTGTGCAGATACGACCTCAAACTTGGGTTAATAAACCGTTTATTAAAACAACGCGAATAAATCATAAAACAAGAGAAAAATGGCCGTCCGATCATCGGCCAACCTTTTACGGCGGAATGGCCACGAAGGCGTTCCATGCCGTCCGTCCCGCGCTGATTATTCAGCGCGGGACGGAGGAGGGCCGATGATCGGACGGGCCAATGCTCGCAATCTGCGACATTGGGCAGAAAATATGACATGAACATTAATGCTGCAACTTGTTTTGTTTCTTTGTAAAAGCAATCAAATGTAGTATATGTATTTTAAAAACCGCAGTAGTATTTTCGGCTTATTTTTACATTTTTTGACTTTATTCAAAAATTCAGTTAAAATGCAAAACTGAAGACAAAAATTTTTAAATTCTGTATACTTTGTAATGTCTAGAGGTAAAAATAGGACCAAAAAATAGCGGGCCAAAGCAGAGGCCGGCCCGGTCCTTTCCAAGAGTTTTTTTTAGCAAAATCACCCGGGCCGGCCCAATTGCCTTCTCTTACGACGTCTTTACAAAGCAAATTGAAAAGCTTTTATATCTGAAGAGGCCGATTAAACAAAACGGTTGAACTTGCAATATGAGGAACGATACGTTTTTAAATGGTTTCGCATATCAATGAAGCCAAGAAAGGATCATGGCTGTCCTTGCTCCTTCTTCCCTTCTCTTCTCATTTTTGTATTTTGGTTACAAATTTAAAACAACTTATGATCTTTGAATATGATCTCCAGACAGGACTACTCCCTGTTCTGTATATTCCTTTTCAAGGTCAATCGCCCACATCCTCCTTTCACGTATTTGTACTCGATTTCCATTTCCTCATTTGGTTTACCTCCTCTCTCGCTTCACATAACCCCTAAACGTTGCCTCTCAGCTTGTTTACGCAGTTGTTTCATTTGAAACAAAACCTCTCTTTGACAAAAAACGTCGATCCTTCGGGATGATATTCATGAACGACTAGATTTTCGGTGAATGAATATGACGGATTAAATGGTCTATTAAGTGATGCGTCATTGTTATAGAATGGAGAGAGGGTCCATGTAGCCGTTACAATTCCGTTGAATCAACTTATTTTGTGATTTTTGTCATCGAAGGATCCTTTTTTCCAATTATTTGATTTGCGTAAGAGTCTCGGGCCCGAGGGGACGTGGTCTCTACACGTAAGCAGATTTTTGCTTGCTTTATTTTTCGACAAAATTTGATTTTGAAAGGTCTGTTTAGAAATGGTTCTAAAAAATGAGTTTTGCACTTCTTATCTCGAAATTTTTTTAATGAATAAGGTGAAAAAATATCTTTAGTTGACTAAAAGGGCGTGGTTTCTGATTATTTGCCAAGTGTTTGATTGCTTTTTGAAAGTTTTGATAAGAGACCCTACAAAAAATTATGACTTGATCGGTATTTTATGTTTGAGTCTAGTCTTATTTTTCTGGAGCTTTCTTTTTTAATCTTTACTTTTTTATTACACTTAAACTATTAATTTTTCCGAGCGGTTTTCCTGAAGTATTAATTTTTCTATATTGACTCCAGATCTTATGACAAATACTTTCAGAATTCCACAAAATTTATCTTCTTGCCAAATATACAACACTGAGGACAGGAAAGACAACGGACCGTGACGCCGTTTCTCCCCCACTCTTATCAGGACCGCGCACTTCTTTTTTCCACCTCCTCTCTCTCATTTGTAATTTTGTCTTTTCTTTTATGTGGAAACTAGACCGATTAATTCTATTCTTACAATGAGTTCGCCGGAAAGTAGTAGCAGCAATGACTACTTGACTATCGACTTTAATGGTGACGACAAGGCCAAGGTTTGCCAGGTTTGTGGAGCAACTCCGGCTGGAAATCATTTTGATGTGGTGTCTTGTCGACCTTGTAAGTCCTGTTTTTTACTTTTTTTCGCATTTTTGGTTAATAGGAATGAGTTTTACTTGTGTGGTTAAGAGCGTAGAGAAAGTTGTTACATATGTTTGGCAACAAAAGAGTTCAGGGAAATAAAAAAGTTTTATGTGACGTGATTTACACAAAACCAGACATAAATTTTTACATACAGTCCAACTTCTTAAAGCAAACTCTTATATTTACTACACAACGTGCCTAAAGCAAACATTAAATCAAGAGCCACTGGCCAATATGCGCTTCAAGGAGGCAAAACCATCTTAAATGCATCAAATAATTTGTGGCTGTTGCAATTCATTGTTCAGAAATTTCACTGTGTCTAACTTTCGTGATCTCTTATCTATGCTCGGAATGATTGCAATCTGATGAGTGAGATTGAATGTACCACTCAGAAACTGACTTTCGGGGTGATCACTTGACAAAGAAAATCCCAAGGCCACGGCTTATTTTTACGGCTTATGACGTGTTGTGCAAAACCAAGCACAAAACAGAAATTCACAAAGCTCTTTGCTGCAATTGACGTCATATGTAAACAGATTTCTTTTCAAACAATATTGCTTCCGGCCCTTTTGTGCGTGTCACATGCTGATAAGTCATCTAAAATAATTGTGCGCTTTCCATTCAAATTACCTGTTTTAAAAGATCATTACGATAATAATAATATTACCATTTTCTAGGCAGTGCTTTCTTCCGTCGAACCGTGGTGCTGAAGAGGAATTTCACCTGCAAATTGAAAGGAAATTGTCCTATAAATAAAAGTAAGTTTTTCTTGGTTTAGGTGTAGCTCCGGTCCGTGTGTCACAGATGCGATTTTCGTTGTGTAATTGTCATTCAGTAGCCCTAAAAAGCCTTTCTATGAATTTACTCTGCCTTTACTGTTGTGATTTCTGCAACAGAACAAATTTTTTTTTTTTTTGAGAAAAGTAAAATGTATAAAAGCAATAGTGTATCTCGTATTCAACAACTATATACACACATTGTTATATTACCCCCGTTTTTTTGCGTGTGTCGTCCCATTTGGATTCATGGCTTCCAGATATCCGCTCAATATGTTCTCATTGCCGTTTCAAGAAATGCGTAAGCCTTGGAATGAGCAAACACAGTAAGTAATCATTGCATCTGCTATTTTGTGTCTAGATATAAATGCAAACTACGACAAGGCGACTCCAAGAGAGCCCTCGAACCATTCCGCGATTGCCTTAAAGATCTCAGCGACCCCATTAATCGACCAGATGCTGGTTGGCTACAAGAAATTTGATGAAGAGAGCAAAAAATTGTTTTTTGTTTGTAATCCAGAAGAACTGTTTTCTGGTGATAAAGTATTCAAGCCTGGGACAGTATTCGAATACATGGTGTTTAATCGGTCGCAAAATGTCTACATCTGGGAAATGGCTTCGAATCATTACCCACCTTTCAAGGATATTATCGACAAAGACAGAGTCAGTTTAAATAGCGTGTAATTAATGTTAGCTTGCAAATTAATGGATGTTTTTTCATTTTTAGACAGAAATATTCCGAAGTTTTGGATTTCGCTTTACAAAGTTGAGAACGTTTGCTTTAAATACTGAATTCTTCCCGGATGACCATGACAAACTTGTAACTCATTACGGAAGATATGTGGACAAACATAATCAAGAAGAGTTCTTCCGGACGGAAATTGATGCGAAGCAAAGCATGAGGTAAGCGCGACTGGTGATGACAAAAATGACATACTGTAGAACCTCTGCATAATTACGACACCAATTGACGTAAAAGGTTTTCAGATTCCTAATGCCAATCCAAATCCACATGTTTCACTTGGCCTCAAAGTTTAGAACATTAAAACTCGATGAGTTTGAGGTTGTCGCTTTATCCGGTCTAATCTTGTGGAAAGAAGGTAATTCTTACAAAAAAAAACCAACTCTTTTTCAGCCAACTGGTACTATGAGGATTTGCGATACAGTTTTCTTATTGATCAAATCCTTTCCGAGCTTGCATATCACGCAAAAAGGAACCATGGAGAAACAAAAGGCCAAGTTCGGGTTGGCCAATTATGTTGTATTTTACGGGACATTGAAGAACTCGCGTTAACAATGCTCGAAGCAAGGTTCCTTGGGACGTTTTTGAGCAATTATGGAGTACCTCGATTGGGGGCATTAGAGAAGTACAAGAAAGAAGACAAATAAGAGACTGAAGTGCTAAAAGAATGGCATGGCATTTGGTTCGGCAGCTGGTCTGCTACTTGATAATAATTTTGCTCATGGTATGGGTATCTCAACAGATATTGTTCTACTGTTGCTAATATAATATATTAAAAAATAAAAAGTTCATCATTGACAGGGTGCCCGAAGTGCGACACTCTTCAAGCCGTAAAAAAAGCGTTTCTCTACTGGTATTTTTTACATCTTTTGGACGTCTTATAAACTCCAAATTTACATTGCTACCCTTTTTATTTAGCTGTGCTAATTTGTTAGAAAACCTGTCATCAAAACACACAAAATATTAAGAGATTTTTAAAGGTGCATGCCATAAAATCATAAGACATTTATGGAGCTTTGCTGTATGTTTCATGGTCGCCAAATGTCTCAAAACGGTGGTTTATTAAAATTGGGTTTAATTCTGCAACATTCTTTACTCGGCCGCTTCTATGTTGTGTATTCAGTTGTTCATGTATGATGACCTTTCAGCAAAAAGAAGGATCTGTAAAGGATTATTCAAAAATCCGTTATGGGAATTTTGAAACAATTTTATTGCAAAAATCGCAAATATCATCAAAAACAGAAATACTGAACATCAACGTCCGGACCTGTCACCCGCATATTTCAAGGATCAATTGCAAACGCATAAGAATGACACCTTCTTCAAAAATGAAATCAATCCCAAAGAGAGTGAACGGTATGCATTTATGACTCTACCAAGGTCCATTTAAGGCTGCCAGAGCCAATCCAGCGCCATGTGTTCAGCACGGTCTCCAAAACTCGGGAAACTAAAAGTCGACGAATTCAAAGTGGTGGCTTTATCTGGACTCATATTGTGGATAGAAGGTAATTTAAATCGCTAAACATTTAAGTCACCTTCAGCCAACCATGTCCTTGGGGATTCCTGCTACAGCATAAACTCTGACCATCTTCTCGCTGAGCTGTCTTGGTATGAGAGAACAAAGCTCGGCGAAAAGAAAGGACCATTTTACGAAACATTAGCTCGTGTTGGTCACGAAGGTAGCAAGACATTTCGAAATGTTTTTGACCAACTTTCAAAAGCCTCAACTCCTGGAGATGCAAAGGCTGAAGGTGAGAAGTGCGTGTTGAATACGCAAAAGAAACATTAATATTTTTTTGCAATGAAAATTTTACGTAGACAAAGTATCAATTCTTGAAAACAATTTTCCTCAACGATTGACTAAAAATCTGTGAGTTTGCTATCGTGCATTTGATGAAAATTTGAATCAAGTGATTTGCGAGTTGTATTTCTCGAAACCAATAAAAAATATATTTTTATGCAAATGCACTGTTGAAACAAAAAATATTTGGGTTTAAATTTATTTTATGGGGGATCATATTTAACATAATGATGAGACAACAGACTTCTGGAAAACATTTAAAGGACCAGAACAACTACTTTTGGATCGCGCTATTTACGGCGTGGAAACAAAATGTCCAAAACGATTCATCGTCTACCGTGCCAATAACAACGGGAAAGATTAATGGTGACATTCTACATGCTTACTAATAATTATTTCACTGTTTGCAACTCTGCCGCCTTTGTCTTCGCCGCAGGACGTAAAAAACTTTTTTGACATTTCGTTTCACACGCCGTAAACCGCGCAATTCAAAAGTAGTTGTTCTGGCCTTTTAAAGGCATTTTTGTTTTTGAAAATCTCTTTCGGATAGAAACTGTTTTTGACGTGGGAATATTCGAATTTGAAAGGCAGAGGTACCCTTGATTTTTAAATGAAAAGAAAATTTCACGGTTCTCCTATTGGAAAGTCCTTTTGTTTTAATTCTACTCAAAAGTCTCTCTTCCGCCTCTCAAGTTGACTCTTTAAAGGTTATGTTTTCAGTCACAACCTTCACATATATTTTTCCTCACTTCTCTAGAATGACCCTCGGTTTCTGTGTCGTGATCCCTTGACCTTAACCTGCACCCACGCCTTGTGTTCTCGGCGAGTGCAGTCTGTGTTTAACTAGTTGCGTCAGCCTTCAAATCGGAGGGAATTCGATCCACACAACGCACTCGTTTTCGCATTAAACAATCGCTGGTCACAAAACATTGGGGCAATTAGGTTTTGGGTCACAAAAGAAAGGGATCTTTAGCTCGGATTTGTTACCCCTTTCAAATCGTCTTTGTAGAGATATTTTTTGCAATTTTCAAACTGATTAGAAATGTTTTAGTTAAATGGAAAAGTGGTTAAAATATCGCGTCGGTAATTATATCTCGGCTGCTGGCTACTGAAATTTTCCGGAATTGATTTATGTCAACAATTCAAACATACGTTCAGAAGCGTAAACTGAAACTCTCCGCCTCTGGTAGCCAGCCTAAAAATGAATACATTTGTCCTGTTGCGCAAGATGCCGCGAAACCGATAAAAATCTGAATCGTGTTCTTATCAAGGCCGCGCATTTCTTTAGTGTGTCGCTTTCTACCTTCGCAGTGATCCCCAATTGGTTTGTCGTTTCCATGAAGACACTGGAGCGATGCATTCCACTCGGACAATGCGCTCGCCGTCTTGTAGCAGCAGTAATGACTTCCTGACCATTGATTTTAATGGAAAACAAGAAGAAAAGGTGTGCCAAGTTTGTGGAGCGACTCCGGCTGGAAATCATTTTGATGTGGTGTCTTGTCGACCGTGCAAGTTGCATTTTTGACGATTGCACTTTTTGATTATCGTTAAGATATTTAATTTTATGGTTCTGATTTTTTGTTGTAAAGACACAAACAGACTGCGCGTTTGTTTATGGAAATCGTTGCGGGGGAGAAGGAAAAAAACTTCTTACATTAGGTAGAGACTACCACGTGATTGTATGGATAATTGATATGCTCAAAAATTGGGAAACAGAAGTTCTTACGGAAAAAGGAAATGAGTATTTTGTAGCACAAGATATATGTTGCATGGCGATTTTATCGGCTGAATTTTAACGCCTGCTGAAATTGCCTTGGACTAAATATGCAAATTTTAATAAATGCGGTTGTATACATAATATATCATCTTATAGTATTTTTAGGCAGTGCCTTCTTCCGTCGAACTGTTGTCCTAAATCGGAGTTTTGCGTGCAAACTCAAAGGAGCTTGTCCGATCAACAAAAGTAAGAAGGTCCTCCAAAAACTGTAATCGTTGTGACACTTAGTTTCTTCTAATTAATTGAATTAATGTTCCCCGATGTCTTACATATTACGCTTCCTATTTCCTGGAACAAACTTTTTTGGAGTAGCTTTTTGGTGAGCAAATAATGCCCGGTAGAGAAAAGCTGAAATACGTTGACTTGCCACAGAGCGATCATCCGGAAAGTTGCAAAAATACCGCCAGGACAGCCTAACGTCCTTGAAAATGACTTTGAAGAGAGTAAGAAAACAAAATGATGATCAATAAGCCAAGGGTTCAAAGTTTTTTAAAAAACACGATTGGAGAGGACGTTTTTGTTCTATTTCTGTGCTTTTAGTAGTTGTTTGCCCGCCTTAATCTTACCACAGCCTTTGCCAATAACAGGGCAAAAAACCCAGTTCTCAGTTTTTGCTGACGTCCAAAAATCATATTCATCATCTTTCAGATATCCGTTCAATATGTTCTCATTGCCGCTTCCAGAAATGTGTCAATCTTGGGATGACTCGGAGCAGTAAGCAAAATTTGCAGAGTAACATTAGTTTCTTCTATTTTTTCCAGATATAAACATAAACTACGACAAAGCGACCCCAAAGGATCCCGCGCCATCTACCTCAAATTGGTCTCTCGTCCCAAAGGCCTCGCCGATTCCATTAATCAGCAAGATGTTAGAAGGCTACAACAAGTTTGTCGATGAGGCTAAGAGACTGTTTTTTGTGTGCAACCCTGAAGAATTATTCTCTAAAGGCAAAGTTTTTAAACCAGGACAACCGTTGAGTACATTGTTCTTAATCGGGCCCAATTGGTGTACATACTGGAAATGGCGGTCAATTATTTTCATCCATTCAGAAATATTGATGAAGACGATAAAGTGGGTAAATGCACAGGGCGTTGTGCCGCCGTCTGCATTGAAAAAACACGTAATATAATTTTAGAAAAA
>VUOU01000027.1:17131-57799 GCA_025436335.1 Bursaphelenchus mucronatus
AACCTACGGTGAAATTATCTCAAAGAGTTTTCTGCAAGCTTTTTGCAAAATTAATTGCCCCTTTGGGCCGGTGCGGGCTAATTTAGGATTCTGCCAGAAAAAATTGGCCTACGAAAAATCAGAATCTCATTAAACGGAGGTCAAGAGAGAAAAAGTGCCTAAAAAGTGCAGGAATACAACATTTTTAAAGGGCCAGAACAACCACTTTTGAATTGCGCGTTTTACAGGGTGCGAAACAAAATGTCAAAAAACTTTTTTTATGCCCAGCAGAGAAAACAAAGGCGGCAGAGGTGCAAACAGTAAAATAATTATTGGTAAGCAGGTACAATGTCACCATTATTTTTTCCATTGTTACTGATACAGTAAACGAAGAAATGATTTGGACATTTTGTTCCCACGCCGTAGCGCGACAAAAGTAGTTCCGGCCCTTTAACGATTTTTGGCAGAAAAAAAATTTATTTGTTTTTAAGGTCTTTTTAAGAAATTTTTCGATCGATTTTTTATAGAAAAACAAAATTCTGTTGATTTAAACAAAAATTTGACCGTTTTTATAGAAAAATTTTGACCGATTTTTTGCAGAAAAACAAAATTCTGTCGATTTTTAAAAAATCGGTGGGTTTTTATCGAAAAAAATTCCAACCGTTTTTTTTGATAAAAAATATTTTTGGAAAACCAAACTTTGGTCAGGAAAACGTGCAAACTAAACTTTGACACATGAAAATATTTTCCAATCACAGTAATAACCAAAGAACCCAAGACTTTTGCACGTATTCTCAACTTCTCCCCGAAAATCGGATTTCCCTCGAGAGTAGTTAGAGAATGGAAAACATTGAATCGAGATTGCCATTGTTTTCGTATTAATATAATAGGAACTAGTTAGTAATCGCATGACCATGTTACGAATGTTGAATTGTAGTCTAAAAACAAAGGCGAAATGATTCAGAGATTTATTTGTTTTAAGATTTCTTAAAGAAATTACTAATTAATCTTTGTAACAATGGTAACAACGCATTATGGAAGTATGTAGGCCAAGATTTCCTCAAAATTTAGATTGGAAAGCTGCGCCCAGTCTTTGGCTATTCTCGATCGTATAAAACGTCATCAATGTAAAAATTAAGTCTATGAGAAATAATGACATCTCTAACAAAAGATAAAAAGCAAAATTAAATGGCGAGCTGCGCCCAAAGTTAAAAAAAAATGTTTTATCGTATAAAATTGCACCATACTAAAAAAGTATGGTGCTATTTAGCTTAGAGCTTAGCCATGACTATAAACACAGTTTTACAAAAAATTGTAAATTCTTAGATGGCAAGCTGCGCCCAGCCTTCAAGCAGATTTCATCGTATAAAAAGGTTTATAAAAGGGTTGAAAAATGAATTATCATCATTTTTGCGGCACACTGTAGATCTCTTTACTTCAATATACCATTTTTTAAAATTTTTATATTATTTTTAAAGTAATTTACCCCTTACAAAGGCGTTTCCGTCAATGAGCTCTCAGCACAACGCAGAACTCAAAAAATTCAAATAAACAATTTATTTTTCCCCGGCAAGCTGCGCCCAAACATTGCTTTACCGTATTAAATGTCCCCAGCCCACGAAAACAATTACATGTGGCCACATTCTCACCGTACATTGTCCTGAAAAAAAATTTCACACCGTCTTTGCAACCCGCCTTTCATGGCCCTTGAAACAAAGCCCGACCCGCATGACATCCCTCATAAAAAATAACCCGAACTTTGGGACTTTCCGCATGATGATGTTGATTCACTCATCATCCCCACCCGAACGTAATCCTATTTTTTTATTACATTTCGACGCTTGGCAATTGAAGCGGATATTGAAAACAAAAAAGGAATAGGAAATTTTCACAACTTTTTGTAACAGATCAAATACTCAAACGCTCAGCTTTTGATGAAACTTGGCTCAAATTTAGAATAATTTTATGCAAGACATATTTGAGACTCCTAGCTTGCGTTTTACAGAAATGTTCGAGATTTTGAAGGCGAAAGTTAGTAAACATTTAGCACATTTAAGCAAATTTTGCCATCAGAGGTATCATGACAATTTCGACCGTAGAGGATAACGTTTCAAAAAAAATGAATCTTCCGCGAAGAATCTGGCAATGTTTTGGTCATAAAGAGTTTTCCTCTATGACTGCTTTTTGCGTTTCGCATACTCTTATATGTCGTTTTTTAGCATCATACTAGCAAAGGTAGTTTTTTTAACAATAAAATCTATTTTTTCAACTTGAAACTAGCGGAGATACGACCAAATTCAAAGAAAATGTAAGCGTTGCTTTTGAAGTACTTTCCTTGTATTAGAAATAAGGCCAAAAAGAGTTTTTCTCTCTGACCGCTCTCCGCATTTCGAATACTCTCTCGGTCGCAAAGATCGTTAAATATATCGGTTCCTCCTGCAAAGCGCTAGTTAAAATTTTCAGCAATCGATACAAGGTTTGTTTCCGACGCGTCTGCGGAATCTTAAAAAAATCTGGGAGTTGTAACTCTTGGAATTTCCTTGCAAAGCGATTAGAATTTCGCTGTACCGTTTTTTTCCAAAATTTAGCAATTGAAAGATGAAGCTTCAGCGTTCCTATAATTGCAATATCTTTGCAAAACCCATATTTCAAAGGCCGTTTTAGCTCTCATAAATCTAAAATTTTGCAATCAAAACCCTTTTCAAACAGCCGGTTGCTAAGCCCATATAAAACGAATGCAATATATCATCGTATGTTGATACAAATGTTTGGCCATTAATCTCACCGTACCTTTGGCAATTATTATAAAAAAACATGTGTGTAACAGTCACATCCCTCCGAACAAAGGGATCAATGCGGATACAGAAAACCATTTAAGTGCAATTTTAATTGCTTTTTCAAAGGTCAAAAATTGAATATCAAAATTTAATTTTTCGGATAATCAAGTGGATTACTTGGTTGAAAAATATTGGTTTGATTAAAACGGTTATGGTAGATGGCAATCCGACAAATACGACCCATTTGGTCTGTTAAAGGTGTTTTGAAGGGATTATCCAAGTCGAGTTGCACTGAAAATACTCCCTACAAAAAACTGCAAGTCTTGAGTAAAATGCGATAGAAATTACTTGAAAATTACCTCGAGTGCGACGCTCCGATTTTCTACAAATTTTGCCCACATTTCCGACATAGACCAAATATAAATTCCTGAAATCTTTTGCGCGCGCTTTGCAAGGGCAGCTGAGATATTCGACGATCATGGGCGAGTGAGTACGCGAAACGCGGAGAGCGGTTTAAAGCGTGTGCTTTTGCACACGCTTTGAGCATCAACCACATTTCAATTGCAGAAGAATTTAGCTCTCGCTTTGCAGTCGCAGCCGAGATATTCAACCATCTTTGCGGCCGAGAGAGTACGCGAAACGCGGAGAGCGGTCACAGAGATAAACGCTTTTTGGCCTTATCTTTGCCAGCTTCGTGCAAAAAATTGATTTTTTTGTGAAAATCTTACCCTCTACAGTAAAAATTGGTATAAAACTTTTCACGCTAAAAATCGCAAAAAGTGACACATCTTTCTGGCCTAGTCCTTTGGACATTCCTAGACAGAGCACTAGCCCGTCCGTAAAGTCGCTGGAGTAATTTCCGCGACATGCCCTGTGCGAAAACAAAAGTTCCCTTGCACTGTGCAATTTCTTGCTTTTTGCACCGTGCAATAGGCTTTTTCCGGCTGTCGCTCGCACCCTTTTCCTTACATTTTGCATACAAGTCACGCATGCACTACATATCGATCTCCAGAAATTTTAGTCCTCGCTTTGAAAGCGCAGCCAAGATATTCAACGATCTTTGCCGCCGAGGACGCACGCGAAAGAGCGGTCAGAGAAAAATACGCTTTTTGGCCATATTTCTCCCAATTCCGTGGCGAAGAAAATTATTTTTTGCTTCCCACCGTATTCCAAGCATATATCCGGCTTTTCTAATCCGCTGGAACCCAATCAACGTTAGATATCTCTCAAGAAAATTAAGCCTTCAAATTTACATCTACTCAGAAATCTCTTATCCCAATATTCCATAACAAACTGCGACAAGAAAAGAGTAGACGAATATTTCAATAGCTGACCTCGCTTAATCCCTCGGCTATCTTCGGATTTCCGTAATCCACGAGCAAAACACCTCAGGCTTTTTTTAAGTGGTACCTGCTCCCGAAAGCATTTCCCGGATAATGGTTGCAACGTGTGTGAGGGAAATTGGGAATGTGGAATGTGCGGATGAATGGGAAAAGGGGGAAATAAATATCTGCAGCTGGGTGGTCCTTATAAGGCCGGCTCATTAATTGATTTTCGCCGTTCTTTGCCAATTTTTTAGGGCTATGTATTATTGAGAACGGGGAAATTCTTAATTTGGAGTGAATTGAATGGGTGTAACAAAATTTATAAAAACACACATTTTATACGAGAGATTTTAATTTGAAGTGTGGGCGCAGCTTGTAATCTTTTAAAGCAATAAAATAACTACGAAAACTTCTCAAGAATGCATTTTTTATAAAAATTATGCAATTCCATTTTATACGATGAAATCTTTCCAAAGTCAGGGCGCAGCTAAACAGACTTAAATGGCCAAAAAATAAAAAAAATTAGAATAAAAACGTTTTTATCGTTCTGCACAAATTTTCCAAAAAGTACTATTTTATGCGACAAAATTTTTCCGACGCCGATAAAACCTGTACGAAGCTAAGACGCAAAGTATATATATATATTTAACCCCAAAGAATTTCTGACTAATCCCACTCAAAACGTCCCAAAAAGGAATCAAGAATCCATTGTCACACATTAATCGCAATGAGTAATGTCACAAGGCCGCCTATAGCTGACTTGAGGCATTTTCGGATGACTCGGACGAGTGTTGGATAACAAAAATAACTTTTCGGCCATATGCAAACATTGTATGGGTGTTTCCAATTCCGTGGGAAATTGGATTAACGACAAGGCAAAAGATTATTACTGGAAAACGAGATTTTTTGATTTAAAAAATGCTTTTCCACACAAATTAAAGGAAGTAATTAGAGTTTTTGGCAAAAAATGTTTTGAAGACTTTTGTGGGGTTCGTATAAGTAATTTCAAACACATCTAGACGACCGTTTAGAGACCAATTTGTTCATCAAACTACATTGTTTGCGAATAAAGTGCTTCAATTACTTATATCGGAGTAAATTGGAGTCTCATCAGCAAACAGTAGACATAAAACAATAGGAAATTGATCTGAAGTACTATTACTGGTCCGTTGGTCAAGTCGTTGGAGTGATTTCGGCGACATGCACTGTGCAAAACAAGTGACGGTACGAGCGACAGCCAAAAAAAACCTTTTGCACCGTGCAAAAAGCAAGAAATTTCACAGTGCACAGTGAAATTTTGTTTTCTCACAGTGCATGTCGCGGAAATAACTACAGCGACATTGCGGGTCAAAGCAGTAAAGATGAATTGGCAAAAATAAAAGTTATCGGTAATTTTCAAAGGCTCCTTTATTGTCAGCTGCGGCTTGAAAGGGGAAGTACTCCGAATGCGACACTCAGATTTTGATGAAACTTGGATCAAGTTTAGATTAAACCTTTCAGAGACGTATGCGAGACTTCTAGCTTGCGTTTTGCACAAACGAGCGACATTTTTAGATCGAAAGTTAGGAAAAATTGCGACACTTTTTGCAAACTTTGTTCTGAAAAGTTTTATGCCTATTTCTACCATATAAAGTCATGTTTCTTTAAAAAAATATTTTTTTCGCACAAAACAGGCAAAGATACAGCCGAAAAGTGGTTTTCTCTCTGACCGCTCTCCGCGTTTTGCCTCCTCTCTCGGCCGCAAAGATTGTTGAATATCTGCGGCTGCAAAACAAAAGCTACAGTTTCCAGAAATTAGCATTTGGCCTATGTACAAACAAAATAAAGACAAAATGGGAGCGTCGAACTTGGAGTACCTCCCCTATTAGCCTATACAGAGAATGTAGAGCGAAAAAAATGTTGTGCATTACAAATAACTTGGGGGAACTTGCCTTGTGCCCCTTGGACAACGTACAAGAGAAAGTGCAATGAGATTTTTATTCCCTCCGCCATCAAAACAAGTTTTGAATATGTAGTTATAATACAAAGGCCGAAAAAATCCATTGTTCGGATAACTCAAAAATCAGAAGGCAAATCCCCCAAAAAACGGACATATGGACCATTGGGAATATTTCTGCACAAATTGTTTGTCATAGTGTGGGAAAACTGAGTGGCCACAAATCACAAAGCACGTCAGATTGGTGACTTAAATTGCGACGCTTATACGTACTCGCATTTTTGGCCATGCATTGTGTCTTGGCCACAATTAAATTGCTTAAAACATATTCTCGAGCTACGTAGACGCAAACAAGACATTCAACGGTCTTTGTGGCCGAGAGAGTGCGCAAAATGCGGAGAGCGGACAGAGAAAAAACGGTTTTATCTCTGACAGTATCTGAACTTTGAAACCCTTTTCAGCCATATCATTGAATACCGTAGCTCCTCGGGGGTACTACATATTCTGAGTCCCCATACTCTGTAGTATGTTTCGTAATCCGGCGCTATAATGCCATCGTATCATCTTTTATTCATTCAAGACGCCATTTACACGCATGTTTGCGGATTTGTTGTCAAACAAGACATGCAACCTATAAATAATCATCGAAAACTCGGGTTTACCAAGGGACGGGCTGAGTAACAGCATTGCAAAGTGTTTTGGACTCTCTTTAGAACCTGTTGGTATTTGATAAGCAGGCATGGGGTCATGTTTCAAAGTGTTTCGGGGGTTGGAGTTTAGCAGGATATAATTCATGTGCTGTATTAAAGATAAGAAGGACCGGTAAAAATACAGTCTTTACAGAGTATTCAAAAGGTGGGCCCTAAGTACCTTAAGAGCCTAGGGAGTAGAAAGAATACCCCCACACCTATCCAGCGGTTGGTAAAAAAATATGGTAAGGAGGGACCAAGAAAAAAATTTTTTTTCAACTTGCGCAACAATCAACAGGCACTCCGACCTCTCAGAAAAATTCTGTAGACCCGCCTCTGAGGTACCAAGATAGCGTAGTCATCGAAAACATGCCTAGTATACACTAAGAGCAATATGAAACCCAAAAGGAATGTCCCAGACGACACAAAACAGGATGAATTTCTAATTAGAGATGTTACCGTTTCGGCAAACTTATTATAACCAGGAAATTAAAAAAAAACTCTCAGGAAACTGATGTTGGAATTCTTGGGAATACTTAATTTCAAAGACCATGGTGAAGGTAATGACCGGCGGCGCTAATTTCAAAGTTTTTACGGAATGGTACGGAATGGAATGTATTTTTTTGGGTTTCTCAAAATTTTGATGACTTCTGTAGCCGGTGTGACTGCAATTTTTGAAAAAAAATTGACGGATTCTTGTCGTATGGACGTTTTATACGATAAAATGTGTCTGAGACAAAGATTTGAAGATAAACAAGAATTTTTGGACCGTCAATCCTTTTGGCGGCCTAAATTTCTTTGCAGATACGATTATCCTTAGCAGAGTGACAATATGCAGACATTTTATACGAGGAAATATGTCCAAAAAGGTTGGAATCTTATAAAAATGCCAATTTTTCTTTGAACTAGCCGAAAGGTTAATAAAAATGGCAATTGCAACTGATTCATATCATGACAGAGCTTACCGAAGCTAAAATTGCCCTTGGAGGACGTTATAAATTGGCTTGTTCTAAAATTAAGGCAAAAACCGACGGGAAATTTGATTTTTTTTTTTGATTTTTTGCACTAAAACCTCAAAAAAGATTAATTTCTGTCTTTTTGCCCTTTCCAACAAAATAAAAGTTCATGAAAACAAAACAGTGGCAAATCAACAGGGCCCGTCGTCCCGCCGACAACGTTCCAAACCCAACACCAAAAGTGCGACTCATCGGCGTCGAAAACAAAGGCCCCAAAAGTTCGGCCCAAAAACCCGCGAAAGAGTTATGCAAAAAAGGTCAACACACAATGTGGTTTGCAGCCCTTGTATGCACAACCAATAATAGCCGAGACGAATACTTAACAACTCTGAAAGAAAGTACTTGGAGACATCTTTTTTCGCTCCGTCTGGGAGTTTCTTGGTTGTCGAGTTCTTTGCATTCTTTTGCCAAAAGTCGTGAAGACAAAAGAAAGTTCTCTTTTGAATTCATCGAGTGTTTCCGGGAATTTGGAGACAAAGTTTGTGTCGACATAAACCGGACCTTTTTGTCACATTTCAGTCGGCGCACGAATTTGTGAATTTTTGTTTTTGAAAAATAAAAATATCAAAAAAAATTTAATTTTTTGATTTTTTTTTAAAAATTATGCAAAAATCAAAAATTAAAAAAAATCGAATTTCGAAAAAAAATATTAAAATTCAAAGCACTAATAATAAAAGAAAATTCCAAGACAATAATTATTGAAAAAGGTCAAAAAAATCTCAAAATTAAAAAAAGTTTACGGATTTCAAAATTCCGAAATTTCTGAGAAAATCAAAGAAACTTTAATCGCGTTATGCAGAAATCTCGGAGATTTTTTACAAAATTAAAAATTTTTTTTTCAACCAAAAAAATTTGTCATTTGCAAGCACCTCCAGGCATTTTTGCTCCTTAAAAATAACAAATAACGGCTGTAACGAGCCTGTCACATTACTTTGCAGCAAAACAACTCTCAACAAATTGGCCATAAATAGCGTTAGACTGCTTTGACTGAAACTCGATAAATTGTCGGCCTTGTCAGGGAGCGCTGACAATAAATGAATGTCGTCTTGGTGGGGAAAGCGATGAATTTTGAGGAGATTCAAGGAATTTTAGCGGGTCAAAATACGAGGAATCAATGTGTGCAAATAAAGTGGAATCTCTGTACAACAAAAGCTCTCTATAACGAACAAGTTAAGAAATCCCAAAAGTTTATTTTACAGGGGAAGCACTCAAAAAGCGACGCTCAGATTTTGATGAAACTTGGCACAAATTTTGAATAATTTTTTTCTATGACATATGTGAGACTCATAGCTCGCGCTTTGCAGAAATGACCGGGATTTTTAGATAGACAGTTGGTGGGAATATGACATTTTTTTAAGAATTTTGGTATGAAAAGTTTAATGCCTATTTCTACCATATAGAGTAATGTTTTCACAAAAAATTAATTTTTTCCGCACAGAACTGGCAAAGATACAGCCAAAAAGTGTTTATCTCTGTGATCGCTCTCCGCGTTTTGCGTACTCTCTCGGCCGCAAAGATGGTTGAATATCTCGGCTGCGACTGCAAAGCGAGAGCTAAATTTTTCAGGAATTGATATGTGGCCGATGCTCAAAGCGTGTGCAAAATTTAAAAAAAATCTGAGCGTCGCACTTGGGGTACTTTCCTTGTAAGGTCGAAATCAATTTTTGTACACCAAAACCTTTCCATAACTAATAATTTTTTCGATTAGTTGTTGTACAAAGGCTTTAGAAAAGTCATGACAAAAATTTCTTATGACAAACCCGTCTATACGACAAGAATGGCTCTGAAAGCGCTTCCTATTTCCTCCTCATTCTGTCTGCTCGACGTATTCTTTCAACCTCCGTCTTTTGAAAGTCATTTGGCCGTTCCATAATTCCCCCCACCCGCTTGTTTCCGACAATTGCAAAAATTCTTTGACTTTCAACTTGTCATAGTCTAGGTTATTAAAATTTTCATAAAGTGCATGGATTTTGTCGCTTTCCATACTGTGCACAAAAAACTTTCATTTTGCACTGTGCATTTCACTTTTTTTTTTGGTTTTCGCTCTGTGCAATTGGAATGTTGCGGCGTTACAAACCTTTTCAACTATGTCGCTGCGTTGGCGGCTGGAATTTGTACAGTGCAAATGGTTTTTTTAAGTTTGCACTGTGCAAAAAAAGAAAAATTTGATGTGCGGCTGCGTGGAAAAAGTAAAAAATGCACAGTGCGAAAGAGAAAAAAGTACATGCACTTTATGAAAATACTATAAAAAATGGTCTGCTGAAGGCCTTTGCGAACGCCTTGTAGACGAAGTCAAAATATTCAACCATCTTCAAATTTGGTCTCATCTTACCATAACTTCTTGAAAAAAAATATTTCTATACTCCCAACTTTTCTTCAAGTCTAAAAAACCATTTTTCCAGCCCAACCTTCCCGTCCAGCACGCGCGGAATCCCAAGAAACGGCGCTACAACAAAAAAATATAATACTTTCATTGGATGACAAAAAACGACGGGAATATTATAGTATGTTTGCAGAAGGCATCCTGCAGACAGAAACCTGCCCCTTTGGCAAATAAACAGGTCAAACGAGGGGCCTGCAATTCCTTGGAACTCATTTTTCTAAGTACGGTCATACGAGACGCGTTGCGTTAGAATTTCCCTTAGAATTTCCCCAACAACACGTTGAGTGACAAGCTCAAGTGAAAAGAGGTCACGTCAGCGGAAAAAATGTGACGACTTGATCGTGGATGAGTTGGAGTACTATAATATATTAGTGACAAGTTGGAAAACCTTTAAAACTAAAGGTTCAGTACAGCTACTTGCCGTTTTTTGCCACTGCAAAGACTACAAGTGCTTGTTGTAAAGGCAAAAAGGAGTCTACTTCCAGTTAAAGTGGAATGCACTCAAACTGGTCAGGTTCTGTTACATTTAGGCAGTTTTAGCCTTTTTACAGTGCTTCAAAGACTCCAAAAAAATACGACAATAGAACTCAAAGTATACACGCTATACATTTGTACGAGAATTTTTACTCCACGTGTCAAAAAATTTGCCCAGTCAACCGGACTTCCTCCGTCTTGTCTCAAAAATTTTGTGCAAAGAAAAGCGACATGAACAATGAATTTTGACTGGTTAAAAGACGAATTTATAGCGTCTAACAAGAGAAGTGTCCCAAGTGCGACGCACGTCAAATCGAAAAAGCACGAGAGAGAGAAGTCTTCAAGTCGGCGATTTGTCTTTGACACTTTGCAACACGTGCGAAAAATTATTTTCCTAGCTACCGCCTTTTTTGTTGATTTACGTTTATAGTCAGTATTTGAAAGAAAACTGCAAAATAACTCCCAAAACAAAAAAATATTTTCTTCTAACAATTTGCGATACATTTCAGCAAATCCTAACAAGAAATGGCATAGATACACAAAAAAATTATTTTTCCCCCATGTTGCGAAGTGTCAAAGATGAATCGCCAACTTGAAGACTTCCCTTTTCGATTTAACGTGCGACGCTCGGATTTTCTTCAAATTTTGAACACGTATTTGGGACAAGCCATGTATCAGTTCTTGAAAATTTTAGAAAGCGCTTTGCAGCGGCAACTAAGATATTGAACGATCTTGGCGGCCGAGAGAGTACGCGGAGAGCGGTCAGAGAAAAAACGCTTTTTGGCCATATTTTTGCCAGTTTTGGGTGGAAAATTTTTATTTTTTGTGAAAACATGACACTCTCCGCTAGAAATAAGCATGAAACATTTAATACCAAAGTTTGCAAAAAAGTGTCGCATTTTCAACAACTTTAGGTCTAAAAATCTCGGATATTTCCGCAAAGTACGTGCTAGCAATGTTGCATATCTCTTAGAAAAAATACGTCTAAGTTTGCGCCAAGTTCTATTAAAATTTGAGCGTCGCACGTCAAATCGAAAATGCAAAGGAGAGGGAACTCCTCAAGTGAGTCACAAAAATGGGGTCCAAAAAATCTTTTCTGGTCGATTTCTTGTCCAATTCGGCAAAATCCAGGTCGTTTTTGACAAAAGTTGACCGTTTTCAAGCTGCCTGAGTTTTTTGAGATTTATTTTTAACGGAAAATCTGAAGAAAAATGTACAAAATAATTTTTCCATTAAATCTTTGGACGAAAAGCCAATTTGAAGAGTTGTCTGTTCGATTTAGCGTGCGGCGTGGGAACGAAATGTCCATAAAGTTTCTTCGTCTGCAATACCAATAACAACGGAAAAAAATAATGGTCAGTCGCACTTGGAGTACATCCCCAATTTTTTAATATTAAAAAAACCAGACTTTTTACCCCACGTGACAAAAAAATTTGCCCAGTCAACTCGACTTCCTTGCGCTTGTCTCAAAAATTTAATGCATAGAAAAGGCACATGTGAACATTGAATTTTGACTGGTTAAAAGATGAATTTTCGGTTTCTAAATTTAAATCGTTCATCATTTCCGCCGGGGGGTTCCGGCTATAATGGCAGACTAAAATTGTGCAAAAAACAAATATTTACATAGGAATTTTGACTATTTCAGAAAAGGGTTGAAAAATTTAGAGAGCATGATTTTTGACCCGCGCTTTATCGAAAATGAGATTTTTTTTTATTTTTGATTATTTGTTTTCTTTAAACAAAGATTTTATTGTTGGATATTTCGGCTGCTCCTACAAAGCTCATGCTAAAATTTTCTGGATTTGATATGTGACCTATGGTCAGCGTTTTCAAAGAATTTGAAGAAAATTAATTTGTATGTCCGTCGTGTTTTGAACACTTCCCTGGTTAATTTTTTAGGCCTAAAATTAAAAAAATACGTAGAAGGAAGACAAACGCTTAGAACGAGAGGGTACGCGAAATGGCGAGAGCGGTTAGAGAAAAACCCACCTTTTGACCATAGCTTTGGCAGTTTTGGGTGGAAAAATTTTATGTTTTGTGGAAACATGACACTCTACGGTGGAACTTTTAATACCAAGATTCGCAAAAAAAGTGTCACATTTTCATCAACTTTAGGCCTAAACGTCTCGGTTATTTCCGCGGCGTACGAGCTAGAAATCTTGCATATGCCTTAGAAAAAAATTTGGCCAAGCTTTATCAAAAGCACTTGCTTGGACTACGCACATCCCCAATTTTTTTATTAAAAAAATAGACTTTTTACCTCACGTGTTTAAAAAACAGAGCAGTCAACCCGACAAAAAAAAATGATTTTTTGAGTAAAAAGCACCTTCTAAGTTATTATAGATACTATGAAATTTTAAATTCAATTTTTTGCAATTTTCTTCCCTCCGCAATTTTCTACAGTCCCATCTAATCACATCTACAAAAACTTTGCTAAAAATACGGCTTCGATAAGCCGCAACATCCCAAGACATTTCCAAAAAATTCCAAACATTGAATGGATAAAGAAAAAAACAATCTTCTATCCCTCGGATTAGCAAACCAGCAACTTTTGAAAGACTATGCAAAAATTTGTCCCGCATACAGTAGGCTCCGTCCGCTAGACGAGGCCTAATCCGAAGCGCAATGAAAAAGGAAACGGTGACTTGTGTTTACGGCTGAAATTAAGCGAGCGGCTAAGCCGTAGGTTCTTGAAACACTAACTGCTTCCAGCCATTTTCTCAATGGCACGTAGGCTGGAATGCGGCTGGAGAATTGCTGAGAATGTCTACATAATATGGAAGACAAAGTAATCAGTGACTGTATCAAGAAGACTGGAGTAAAAATTTGCTTTTAAACAGCCAATACAGCTACTTTAGGATTGCGCGTTTTACGGCGTAGAAACGAAATGTCTAAAACATTTCTTTGTCTACTGTACTAATAACAACAGAAAAAAAATAACGGTGACATTCTACATGTTTACTAATAATTATTTTACTGTTTCCAACACTGCCACCTTTGTTTTCGCTGCAGGACATAAAAAACTTTTTTGACATTTCGTTTCACACGACGTAAAACGCGCAATTCAAAAGTAGCTGTTCTGGCCTTTCATCTGCATTTGTTCCAACTTTCATAACAATTTAAGGATGGTAATTTGAACATAAAACATATAAAAGATCGCCCCTTACCCTCTAAAAAAAACTTTTTCAAAAAATCCCCTACATTTTTGGATTCCTTCGTTGGCATTTGAGCAAAACTGGGGATGAAAACATTTTATACCAAAATTCGCAAAAAAAGGTCGCATTTTTTCCATCTTCAGGCCAAAAAATCTTGGTCTTTTCTGCAAAGCGCGAGCTAGGAGTCTTGCATCTATCTTAGAAAAGATTAATCTTAATTTGTGTCAAGTTTTATCAAAATCTGAGCGCCGCACTTGAAATAATCGCCATTTTCAATAGGAACGTATCAGCATTTCCTTTTTTTAAGCAAAAAAGTCTCATTTTCATCCGATTTCCTTGAAATCTAAACGCGTTATCCAGCATGCGGCCTTAAGCCACTTAACGATGAGTTTGTAAACCCGTTCCAACCCTCAAAATAGCAGAGCCCCATCATATTTGCTCCATTAAAATGCAAAGTTTAATAAGATCAACGGAAAACGGGGTCTGCACAATAGAAAATAACAAAATATTAGTGCATTCTGAGCGCGAGGAAAATTAAATTTGCCACCAATACGGTTAGCCCACCCAATTATACCATGACTTTCCGGCAGAGGCTAACAATAGTGCGTTAATTTTAATTTGGAAATGGAATAATACGAGAAAAATAGTCTGAAAAGGGCAAATTTAATTTTTTTGAAAGCAAAAATGTAAAAATACAACAAAATGTGTCTATATAGCGAACAATTTTTGAGGTTGTCAGGGATGGATGGCCACGGGCCGGGCCGGAGGATATACTTGAGGGATTGTAGTTGTAGTAACTCAAGTTTTCAATCATTTTTCTATGTTTAAGTATCTTTTTAAAAATTTATGGTCCGAGATAGAACATTTGTTGCAACATATTGCAATTCATAGCAAATTTTGACGTCAAAAAGTAGGTAAAGTCAAGAAAAATTCGGCAGTTCGCGCCCTAACATAACCACCCTTATAGGGCCGGGCCGCGGGCCGGAAATCTTAAAAAATGGGTCCTTTTGCTACCCCTTCAGGTTGCAAAAGTTTCACTATAAAGTTCTATAAAATATGTTATGATGACATATTTTTTGGCAACGTCCAAAACGGCTTTTGAAAAGACCTGTCTATAACAAACAATCCTTGAGGGTCCAGGAGTCAATTTTTAGCAAAAATCAATCTCTTGTTGTACAGTAGATATGGCTCCCCGGGCCGGGCCGAAAATCGCGGCCATGGGCGGTTTCAAACTTGCTTTGGCCCGGCACGTAAATATCAAGTCGCCCGCCAAATATAACATTACTCAAATAAAATGAAAAAATTTTTAGAAAAGTGTTGCAAACCTTTTGAACATGATCGTATATAGTTGTATATGGCTTATATGCCGTATAATGTAGTTTTGCCACTCTATTTTTTGTTTGCTACCCCAATTTTCGCTTCCCGACTCCGAATTTTAGTTATTACGGGCCGATTCCGGGCCGGGCCAGGCCAAAAGCTCGGTCCGCGGGCCGTTTCAAACTTGCTTTAGCCCAGGCCGGGAGCTATGTCCATTGTACAGTATGTATGAATTACACAACATTTGAAGAAGAAAAAAATGAGAAAAGAAATGAAATTTCTCGAAGAAAAACGCGTATTATAATACAAACAATTAAAGAAACCTTTGAAGAAAAACTGTGAAATAAAACGGAAATATTAAATTAAAAAAATTAATGAAGCAAAAAAGAAAAAGGAAAAAAAAATTAGTGAGACTTGTCACAACGTCAGATAAATCTTTCTCAAATTTCCAAACATTTTCGTTTGAAGCGCTCGTTTTACGGAAAATTTTATTTATTCCACCTTCAATGTCTGATGAGTGCAAAAAAGTCGTGTCAACCCGAATAAATTAATAGGGAGTTGTTTTGAAGCGGGAATATATTTGCACGGACTTTCACGAGGAAGTTGTTTTCCGGCATAGTGCCCCCACCTTTCTACGAAAAGAGGAGAAATGGGTGATTAGAGAGCTGTTGATGGGACATGGAGAAGATGATTGGGTGAAAATTTTGATATTTGTAGGCCTCTTTATCCGCAAACAACCGGAATTTATAGCGGCTTTCCGGAAGGACTCGTACATTGCCTGAGGCCTTCAACATGCGCTAGGTCACAAGTGACATGCTTTGTCAAATTTTCTCTCAATTTCACAAGACAGTTGTGCCTGTGCCGCACATGCACTAAATCCCATTGGAAAGGTACTTTTAAGCCGCTAGAACATCCTTGCCTCAGGGCAATAGCACCTCAGCCCGCGAGACTTTATTTCCAATTGTCACAAACTATTAAAAACCAAAATATTAATCACCCCATGTCCAGGAAGTTGTAATTCGAGGGCCCCAAATTGAGCGAAAAATAATTTTGGAAGGGCGCCGAAAAACTATTTCATGTAGAACGGACTTTTCGAATAAAAGCCCCTCAACGAATTCAATTAAAACGCCAAATTTCTTAACGTCATATCAGGAATGGGCGAGGAGGATATTGGGGGGCCAAGTGCTTCACAAAACTAGCGAAGAAACCTTTGGTCGAATTTTGACGACGAAATTTTTAATTTTCATCCGATGCTTTCGGATTAGAGAGTCCGGAAGAAGCATTGTTGGGGATCAGACAATCCGAGATTTGTTTTGATTGCATACCAAATGTTGGCGTTAAAGGAACGGTGCAGCTACTTTTGAATCGCTCTTTTTACGGCGTGGAAACGAAATGTCCAAAATTTTCCTTTGTCCATTGTACCAATAACAACGGAAAAAAATAATGGTAACGCTCCACATGCTTACTAGCAATTATTTTACTGTTTGGAACTCTGCCGCCTTTGTTTTCGTTGCAGAACATAAAAAATTTTTTTGACATTTCGTTTCCCTTGCCGTAAAAAGCGCAATTCAAAAGTAGTTGTTCTGGCTTTTTAATAGACGTTTTTTTTAGTCACCAAATCAGTGGAAATTCGGACAATAATCCATCCGGAAAGTCGCTAGAGTGACTTAGAGCACTTCCCTTTCTGCGATGCCGTAAAAAGCGCGATTCAAAAGTAGCTGTACCCTTTAATAAAATGCCTCATACCTTTACCTCTCTTCACTGACCAAAAAGGCCCTCGCGGGAGTGATTTCTGCGACATGCACTGTGAGAAAACAAAAGTTCCCTTCGCACTATGCAATTTCTTGCTTTTTGCACCGTGCAATAAGCTTTTTTTGGGCTGTCGCTCGCACCGTGACCTTTTTTGCACAGTGCACCAAAAATAGAGCGATTTTTGATGTTTGCACTATGCAAAAATAGTAAGGGTGGGAACGACAGGCAAAAAAGCCTACTGCACGGTGCAAAAAGCAAGACACTGCACAGTGCAAAGCAAACTTTTGTTTTCGCACTGTGCATGTCGGTTTAAATCGCTCCAGCGACTTAAATCCCATAAACTTCAATTTCTTTGGTTAATTGCGACCCCTGTCAACCCAAAAAATTCTTTAAAACAAAACTCACAAAATTCCGATAGTAGTCCTTCATTCGCGTCGCCATTTCCGGATGATCTCTCATCAAGTTGCGGTACACATTCGGATTCGTAACCACACTGCGAACCAGCGCCGTGTAGTTGGCATCCGGCTCGAAGCCGGTGCGGGACGGAGTTGGGAACTCAATTTTTAGCGGATTCTGAAAATAATTTTGCGATTTTTAGTTGAAGAATTAGTTGGAAAGCTCTAAAATTCGCGAAATAAAAAGACTTCCGTGTTTGAAAACATTAATTTATATTATTATTTCCATAGAGTGCATCGATTTTGTGGCTTTTGACACTGTGCTCAAAGAACCTCCATTTTGCACTGTGCATTTTGTCTTTTTTGGTTTTCGCACTGTGCAGTCGGAATGTCGCGGCGGCGCAAGCTTTTTTCTACTACGTTGCTGCCCGCAGTCTTTTGCACAGTGAATTTTCCACCTTTTCCACGCTTGTCGCAACCGCACAGCGATTTTTCTTTTTTTTGCACAGTGCAAACCTCACAAAAAAAATTTTGCACTGTGCAAATTCCAGCCCCCCACGCAGCGACGTAGTTGAAAAAAGCTTGCGCCACCGCGATATTCCGATTGCACAGTGCAAAAACAAAAAAAAAGGAAATGCACAGTGCACAATGGAGAGCTTTTGTGCACAGCGCGGAAAGCGTCAATAGTCGCACGTCAAATCGAAAAAGCAATGTTGCGAAGTGTCAAAGACGAATCGCCAAAATGCAGACTTCTTTTTTTCGATTCGACGTGCGTCAGCGGCTGGAATTCTGCACAAGCCTTTTTTTTGGAGGTTTGCACTATGCAAAAAACGGAAAATTTACTGTGCGGTTGCGACAAGCGTGGAAAAATCGCAAAATGCACAGTGCAAAAGAGAAAAATGTCCATGCACTTTACGGAAATACCAATACAAGAAAACTCGAGTACAACAAATTATAAGGAAAAAATTGTTTGTTACATAGAGTTTTCGCTATACAAAGGTAAATTTTGGGGTATTATCGACTTTTTGGGCCACTGAAATTGTTCGTTATAGAGAGGTCTTGTTATACGGAAGGTTTCTTTGCAGAAGTTTCAACGCGAGAGAATTTGCCTTTACAAAGTCATCCAAAAAATAGTCAGTGTCTTTGCTTGAAAAACAAAAATCTTTATCATCTTTTAACGGCTTCAGTCTACGTCAAAAAGAATTAAAACCACCGCTTTGCATGTCCTAGAAATTTCTCGAAATTGTATGACATAATGTGATCGTCGCTGTGAAGCCCAACAATGACATAATAAAAATTTATCGCTCAAAACATGCCCTTTAATAACATTTGCAGCGAAAAAGCGGATTAAAGTTTGCGGAATATGTATGAGGTTGTTTTCTTCCTCCTCGGCTCTTCCAGTCCGTTAACAACATTAGCGGGGCCAAAAGAAAGAACTCGCATCCGTTCAAACATCATAAACATGTTTAAAATTCCCAAAACGCTTGGAAAAGTTTGTATAAAAAGAGGATACGTTGCTAGCGGATAAAATAAAAACAAAGTTTGGCAGAAATGGTTTTTTCGGTAGAACAACAAAATATATCTCGACATAAATTTGATATAAAGGATTTAAATAAAATGAAGCTAATGCAAAAAGTACGGTAATCATAGTTCTTAAAAACTTATGCTGCAGGGAGTGAACAAGCGATCTGTCATGTCCTAAAACTTTTAACTGCCGCTTTGCAGGGACGGCGCTGCCGAGAGAGTCCGCAAAACGCGGAGAGCGGGTGGAGAAAAAAGCCTTTTTAGCCCTACTTTTGCCAAACTCTTCCAAAAAAATTGTTTAATTTTTGGAAACGCCATTCCAAAACCAACAATTTCCACCGCAAAATCCGCTGTAGCGAATAATGTCTCCATAAACAACATGTTTTTCCACATGGCACTGGCAAAGATACAGCCAAAAAGCGTTTTTCTCTCTGGCCGCTATACGCATTTTGCATACTCTCTGGTCGCCAAACACCGTTGAATATCTCGGCTGCTCCTTGCTAATACTTTTACTAACTATTTAATACGTGATTTGTTAAGAGCACACTCGCAAAATTTTCTTATAATCAAACGTCCTTTTTAGGGTGTTATGTTAGGTCAAGCCAACTGTTCATAGAGCAAACAAATTACAATTTTCCGAGCCCTCAAAGACCTATTTGAATTACTGTATAAAAAAATTCATGTCGCGTCACAAAAAGACGTAAAAAACACAGACATTGGATTAAAAATTCCGCCCGGTAAAAGCGTCTCGGGCCATGAAACTCGAGCCCAAAATACACATCACATAAAACTACATTTCCTGCGGCGAAAAGTGAGCAAAAACATTTTTGGAATGGAACAAAATCGAAACTTTTTGTTATCTCCGCTAAAGAAAGGTACTTGTTCAAATATGCGCATCTTAGAGCAGTCAACGGCTAGTAAAATATATGGAAAAAGGAAGGTTTTTTGCTGAAAAGATGGGGAAATGTAATTAAAAAGTATTTTTAAAATGACAATCATATTAGGGCGAGAGGAAAAAGTAATCTTTGGGAAGGCAAAAGGTTTGAAAAAAATGAGAATGAAGCCAAAAAAGGGCAAATCAGATTTCAATGGGACTTGGCCAAGTTGAAATTGGTATTAGTAGAACGCGTTTTCAAAAGTGCGCACACTTTTGTCGCGTGCCGCATTGTCCACATTTTTCACAGTGAATTCGACCGTTTGCACTGTGCAATCGAAATATCGCCGCGGGACAAGCTTTTTTTCAACTATTGCGTCGGCCACTCGGAATTTCGCACAGTGCAAAATACTTAAAAAGGCCCGCGCACCATGCAAAAAAAGGAAAAATGCACTGTCGGTACGAAAAAGTCCGGAAAGCCGCTGGAGTGATTTGCACGGTGCAAAAATGAAGAAATTGCACAGTGCAAAGTGAACTTTTGTTTTTGTGATCTAAATTTGCATAGAAATTTCACTTCAGCGATGTAACTTGGCTTGAAGAGTACTAGTCGGTCTGGAAAGTCGCTGTGGTAATTTTTGGCGTTTGCACTGTGCAAAAAAAGTCAGGGTACGAGCGACAGCCGAAAAAAGCCTATTGCACGGTGCAAAAAGCAAGAAATTGCACATGCAAAGTGAGCAATTGTTTTTTTTAAATAAAAATTTGGGCGTCGCACTTAAATTACTTCTCCTGTCCTACGAATTCAAAAATCAAAACACCCTCAACTTTCCCTTCCATTCCCCAAATATGTCGCAAAGAACCTTTTTCTTCAGCTCACTCAACCGGCGGAAAGTGAAAATGGACACCACCCCGCGCCTTTTCCCCTTGCAACGTAAGAGAGATCTGAACCATGATAAAAAAAAGTGCAGGATGTGTCCAATTGCAAAAAATAATGGCAAGGAGTAATGGCAATTATTTCATGAAATGAGTCGAAATGACTTTAGTTTTGGAAAGAAAAATTTGGAAAGATATCACAATTTGTAGAGCAAGATATTAAAGATTAACTAACAGGGGAGGACTCCAAATGGGATGCTCAGATTCTGATGAAACTTGGCACATTTTGGTTTATTTTTTCTAAGACGTATGCAAGACTACTAGCTCGCGCTTTGCATAAACAACCAAGATTTTTAGCTCAAATGTTGGTAAAATCACAGCAGAATTTGCCTTGAGGCAAAAATCAGCGCAAGAATTGGTCTGCACCAATGTTTGAGATTCATTCCCGACTCAATGACTTCATAGTGCAGCATTAAAAAATCGTCCGAAATTGCCCGGAAGTGGTTGCCCGAAAAAATTCTGCTCAAAAACGTGTTGCCCGCGAGGACTTTTGCTGACGAGAAAGCATGACACAGAGGCAGATTCTTCTGTGACCACACTTATATGTATGTGACCCATGCCGGAGGTGCGTTTCTTTGTGGTTCTTCCCTCTCAAATATTTACTAGCCCGCCCCAGTCACGTCTGCCGCAACGCGTGTGTTAAAATTCGGCCTTAGGCAATGCAGACGAAACTCAGAGTAAATGTCTTACAAACACTGCAATTTTGTATTCCTATGTCTCAATATTCTCTTCAGGAAGTTTTTTTGGACATTATTATGTAGCAAGTAACATTTTTAAATGAAAAATAAAGTGTGAAATTTCAAAAAAAAATTTTAAACATAGCCTAAAAAAATATTTCCTTTGCAAAGTGACATTTTATACGAAAAAATTGTAAAAAATTCAAAAATAAAAATAATCCCAAAATTAATCTACCCTCGCCCTTCCACTTCCTCGTATACCAATGAGTTCAACCGGCCTAATGCAACCCAAAAACAGTCTCCATAATTAATAGTGTTCGCTTGTTCATCCAATTTCTGAAATACGATGAGAAAACGGGGGAAAACATCAATTTGCTGTTGGGAATTGTGCCATTTACAGACCGAAAAGACGAATATAACACTCAAGCTTTCTCAGTGTTGGTGCAAGCTGCCTAAAGATGTATTATATTTTAAAATATAATTTGGTAAATTTATAGAGAATTACAAAAGAAAAAGTTGCAACGTCTAAGGGCCTTCTAAGTACAATATGAAGTCTACAGACATATAACGAAATTCTACCGTAATACATTTTTAACTCAGAGGGGAAGTACTCCAAGTGCAACGCTCAGATTTTCTTTAAATTTAGCACACATATCAGGCATAGGTCACATATCAATTCCTGAAAATTTTAGCTCGCGCTTTGCAGGGGAAGCCATTTAACAATCTTGGCGGCCGAGAGAGTACGCGAGACGAGGAGAGTGGTTACAGAGGAATACACTTTTTGGCTATATCTTTGCCACTTTTGAGCTGGAAAAGCAGATTTGTTTGTAGAAACATCACCCTCTATGGTAGAAACAGGCATTAAACCTTCCATACCAAAATTTGTAAAAAATTATTTCTACCGTTACCGGTTACGTTCCCACAAAAAAAATTTTTTTGCGCAAAACTGGCAAAGAAATGGCCAAAAAGTGTTTTTAACTCTGACCGCTCACTCCATTTTTTGTACTCTCTCGCTGAAAAAGATTGTCGAATATCTCAACCGTCCCCGCAAAAAGATAAACTAAATTTTCGAGCAGTGTACTTAAAGGCCACAACAGCTACTTTTGAATTGCGCTTTTTACGGCGTGCGAAACGCAATGTCAAAAATGTTTTTTATGTCCTGCAGCGCAAAAAAGGCGGCAGAGTTGCAAACAGTAAAATAATTATTAGTAGGCATGTAGAATGTCACCATTATTTTTTTTCCGTCGTCATTGGTACAGTAGATAAAAGAAACTTTTTGGACATTTCGTTTCCACGCCGTAAAAAGCGAGATTCAAATGTAGCTGTACTGTCCCTTTAAGGTTTAGGAGCAATTTGCAAGCAAATTTTGAATAAAATCTCAGCGTCCCATTTCTACGCATTTTTCTGTAGAAAACACTCAGAAAATTCTCAAAAATTGTAATAACTCTTGTCATAGATCATTTTTATTTAATTCTTTTTGTTGACGTCTTTTTTATACGCAACTGTCCCCCAAAATCCCCGCAAAATCAAATTAATTTTATGCATAATCTCGCACAAAGAACAATGCTCTAAAAATCCAAAAATCCCGTGGAAAAATTAAAAATTCCAAAAAGAAAAATGGCGAAGAAACAATTCCAGGAACGCTAAAAATGTCTGAAGGAGTGCACTACAAGTCATAGAACTACAAGTTCCGCGAAATTAAAGTTTCATGAGTACATGTACCGCTTCCCTCGCCTTTTGCTACATATAACAGAACACAATAGAGTTTCTGGCCAGAGAACAGTCTGACCAAGCAGACAAATAATTTATTATACAGGTTCTCAAGGTGCAATTTTTTGGTTTAAAGGGCCAGAACAGCTAGTTTTAAAGTGCGCGTCTTACGGCGTGTGAAGCGAAATGTCAAAGAAATTTTTTTATGTATGTTCTGCTGCGAAAACAAAAGGTTTTATACAGTAAAATATTTATTGGTAAGCATGTAGAATGTTACCATCATTTTTTCCATTGTTATTGGTACGGTAGACAAAGAAACGTTTTGGACATTTCGTTTCCACGCCGTAAAAAGCGTCATTCAAATGTAGCTGTGCTACACGTCAAATTGAAAGGGAAGTCTTCAAGTTGGCGATTCGTCTTTGACACTTCGCAACATCGAAGAAAATTTATTTTTCTGGTATCTAAATTTTCCATTTCTTGTTAGGATTTGCTGAAAGGTATCGCAAATTGTTGGAAAAAATTGTTTTGTTATGCTTTGGTAGTGACTTTGCCGTTTTCCGTCAAATATTGGCTATAAATCAAGAAAAAACGCGGCAGTTAACAAAATAATTCTTCGCACGTGTTGCGAAGCGTCAAAGACGAATCGCCAACTTGAAGACTTCTTGGAAAAAGCTCTAAAAACCTCCCCTCTCTTACACCGTGTCCTCAGATACTCCCCTGTGAGAGAGTACGCGAAATGCGGAGAGCGGTCAGAGAGAAAACACTACTTTTTGGCCATATCTTTGCAAATCAACCGCGGAAAAAATTGATTTCTTGTCGGAACATTACCGTATACGGTAGAAAAAGGTTTAAAACTTTTGACACCAAAATTTGCAAGAGAGTATCATTTTTTCCCAACTGTCGACCAAAAAAGCCTCGGTCGTTTTTTCAAAACCCGAGCTAGAAATATTGCGTATGTCGTGGAAAAAAGGCGTTTAAGCCTATGATTTATTAATCCATTAAATTTCACGAAAATAATCAAAGATTCAGTGGAGAGACGTAAATATCTCGTAATTCTACGGTTGGCGTATTATTTATAGCATTTAAAAAATAATCAAAAATTCAGAGAAAACCGAAAAAAATCGCAAAATTAATAAAATATGGTACTCATTTTTTTGCCTCTCAAAACTTTATTGTTCCGTACTGCCTTATTTGGTAAAGAGTTGAGTTTTAAAAAAAATTTATACCCTTTTAAGGCCTTACCAATTTTTTGCACATACATTTATTTTACTACGTGTTTTAAAAAATGCGTTTTTTTTCTACATGCTCACTAATAATTATTTGTCGTATTAAGCAAAATATGAAAAAAGGTAAGCGAATTTTCGAACGCTGCAGATTTTGTACAAAACATAAAAAACGTTTTTGACATTTCGTTCTACACGCCGTAAAACGCGCAATTCAAAAGTACCTGCACTGCACGTCAAATCGAAAAAGCAAGAGGAAGGAAACTGTTCAAGTTGGCATTTCGTCTCAAATATGGGATCCGAGAAATCTTTTTTGACCGATTTCTTGTCTAATTTGGTAAAAACCAGATCTTTTTTGACAAAGGTTACTATTTTCAAGCTATATGGATTCTTTTCAGACTTGTTTTGACCGGTAATACCTAGCGGAAAAATTTTGAAATAATTTTTCCGTTAAATCTTAGAACGAAAAGCCAATTTGAAGAGTTCGCTTCTCAATTTAACGTGCAGTGCACAGTTTTTACAGTGCATTTGACTGGTTGCACTATGCAATCAAAATGTTGCCGCGGGGCATGTTTTTTAAACCTCCGACATTTTGCACAGTGCAAACGGTATTTTTGAGGTTTGCACAGTGCAAAATGCTCAAAAAGGCAGGCGCACCGTGCGAAAAAGAGAAAAATGCACTATGCGGCGCGACCAAAAGTCTGCGCACTTTCGAAAAGGCGTAGTAGGGCATTTTCGACCTCTGGGCCTGAAAAACAACATGAGCCAAAATAACGTTTTCTGGGAAAATGAGACAGGACTCATCTCGGCGAGCTCGAAAAACGAGGCGACTTTAACACTTTCAGCCTTCTCTTATGTTTTCAGTCGATTTTTTGACTCATAGACACTCGTTACCTTAAAGATTCCACATCTCAAAAGTGCCTGAATACAACAAGCTGCCTTTATGAAGATTTTTTTTCATCTTCCATAACCCTCCCACTTATGGTTTTCGGGCTTAATAGAAAAGCAATTCGACCGACTAATGGGCAAGGGGCAGGCGCCCTTTTGCCGCCGCTAATGGGAATGTTTTGACGCCGAGAAGCGTGTGGGTGAGCAGGTTTGCAATGGGTACAAAGTCAGGTCGAACGAGTGAAGGAATGAGAAATGTGGTCGAAAATGTCAATTCCCTGGGGCTATGAATTTTTGTTGGGGCTCAACAGGGGCGTAACTGAGGAGGCGATCGAGGGGGAGGTTTTTGCGACTACAGGTAGCTGTGAAAAATTTTTTTATTGACCTTACTCCCCCCTTACCACTTTTGATTTTTTTCCGCCGACCCCTGGCTGGGGGAGGGTCCCCTATGTACCCCCAGCTACGCCCCAGAGGTGTGGAGAGTTTAAAGAATGTCTAACTCTTTAGTAATGTGTCAGCCCAGTTTTTTTTGACTTGCGCTTTTTACGGCGTGTGAAACGAAATGTCAAAGAAGTTTTTTTATGTCCTGCAGCGAAAACAAAGGCGGTAGAGTTGCAAACAGTAAAATAATTATTAATAAGCATGTAGAATGTTGCAATTATTTTTTTCCGTTTTTATTGGTACAGTAGACGAAGAAACTTTTTGGACATTTCGTTTCCACGCCGTAAAAAGCGCGATTCAAAAGTAGTTGTTTTGGCCCTTTTAAATGACGTCATCCGGATTAACCACAAACTTTGCAAAGAGCTAACAATGAGGTTCAAAAGAAAGTAAGAGGGATATGGGCGGGTTCTTTGAAGTGGAAAATCAAGTCGTCCAGTATATGTAGTAAATACCCGTTGTTCTGTTAGTACTTATTAAACATTGATTCTTGCGTCTAATCGCCATACTAACAGGAAATGATGAGACAAAGAAGAGGGGTCAAAACTAATGGCAATGGGATTAAAAGCTAATGAAAGAAACAGATGCCAAAATGACATTATCAAAGATAGCATGGCGAGTTGAAAAGACCAGACCTCAAGGGCTTGTCGCAAAGAAAAGGCGTCGACTTTGCAATTACAAAGGCATCATTATGTATAATATGAAAAAGAGATAAAGTCAAATTTTTGTAGAACAAATGCCAAGATAATAAAATATTCGGCGTTGAAAGGTACTAAATATAACTCACATCAGAGGAACCTCTGAACAACAAACAACCGTTTATTATGGGAAATTTGTCAAGTTTGGGCAAACGGATTCAAGCGGAACTTAGGACAACTTAAAATAATTTTTTGTAAGACAAATGCGAGAATCCAAACTCGCGCTTTGCAGAAACGACCGAAATTTTTTTCCGAAAGTTGGAAAAAATGTGAAATTTTTATGTCAGACATGCCAAGTATCATGGTCGTTGGGCAAACACTGGGGCACGTTAAATTGAGAAGGGAACTCTTAAAATTTTCTTTTCGACCAAATATTTATCGGAAAAAATATTTTAAAATTTTCCCGCTAGGTATTACCGGTCAAAACAAGTCGGAAAAGAATCCAGATAGCTTGAAAATGGTAAACTTTGTCAAAAAAACCCTGGTTTTTATCAAATTAGGCAAGAAATCGGTCAAAAAAGATTTCTTGGATCCCATATTTGTGACAAGATGCCAACTTGAAGATCTTTTTCGATTTGACGTGCCGTGTACGATGTTTCTAAAAAATCAAAATTTTCCGAGCAGAAACAAAAAAGTTATGGGCAAAAACCGTTTCTCGGCCGTCCGACCCTTGTCATTTCGCGTGCTCTCTCGGCAAAACGTTGGATATCTCGGGGCCGCAAAGATAGATGAATACCTCGGCTGCCCGTGCAAGCGCGAGCTAAAACTTTCAGGAATTGATGCATAGCCTATGCTAAAAACATTCGAAATATTTAGACAAAACCTGCTCATCGCGGTTGTTGTATTTGCCATATATATTGTATAAATTTGATCCAACTGTTCGCATTTCATTTTTCAACACTTCAAACCAAATCTAATCCGGTACATATACATATAAGCCCCAAATAACCCCAGAATACCCCAAACTCCCACATGATAAAACAACCGCTCGTAGAGAGTAACGTATGTTCTCTAACCTTGAGGCCAAAAAAAGTGCGCAAAGTCCGGATGTTGCCGGAGGCATTCAATTAAACGGACACGTTAAAAGTTTCCTCTTCCCGTCTATGTATGCCGAATTAATTGCGGTGGGATGAAACGTCTATTCTGACAACCAATCTAACCGGAAAACCGGGAAGTAAGTGAGAAAAGTGACGTCATTTCAAAGGTCATACGATTACATATGCAACTTTAGAAGTTTTGAGATATTTTAGAGTTGAGAAAACGGTGGGTAGAAAAAATCTGCATACGGTTTTGCATAAAATAATGAATAAATAGCATTTTACAATGTTACCCTCAATTGCAAGACCTTCAAAAAATATGAAGCCGACTTCATGTCTCATAACCCGTTTCAAATTATAAATGAGCGTTTCCAATATTCGTAAAACTCATTCATCACTTGCTAACACGAGTGCATGTTCTTTGTCTTTGCCGAGAAAGGGAATGTCATATAGGAAGGAATCGTGAATTTCCGAAATTTACTGGATGAATAGGGGGAATTAAAGGCTTTTTTGCCTTTTTAAAAGGTAATCATATACTGGATTGCCTTCTAGTCTATTGAAAAAGCTATTTTCCGGACGTTACTCGCAATTACCATCGATTGTTTCTCTAATTTTGTGACAGGTAGCCCCTCCCCACAATTTTTGTTGAAGCTATAACCTCTACGCCGGCAAAGCTCGGCAGAAACCAGCACATGGCTCCAATGGGGTTTTTAAGACTCCATGCGTCGAAGGCAGTAAAATATCGAAAACGACAAATATGTAAACTGAACAGCAAAGACTAGCTATTATAGTATAACAAACAATTTCAGAGGTCCCAAGACTCATTTTTCATCCGAAACAAACCTCCATACACAGGCGCGTAGCTGTGGAGTCGGTCTTTGGGGGTTTTGGGACCACAGGTCGCGAAAATTTACCTTACTCCTCCTTTACTCCTTTTCATTTTTTGGGTACCCCCAGCCAGGGATCGGGGACCCCTTGCTACGCCCCTGCTAATTAAATATCTGTGAAAAAGGATTTTTGCGGCGCGAAATTTACCTTACTCCCCCCTTACGCTTTTTTAATTTTTTTACTGACTCCAGACTAGCGGTCCCCCCCCCCCCCCGCTCTTAGCTACGCCCCTGTCCATACAACGAACCTTTCTATCATATTTACAATTAATTTCATCCCCTTCTCCCTTGCGGTTCAATTTTCTAGCGTAAGGTTTTACTGTTTGTAAGCTACAAAAAGTCATAGCTTTGAAAGTGCCGAACAATAGCCACAAACTCATATGTCACGTCAGGCATTGCTGAAAAGGGGGCAAACTATAATTTTCAGACAAAAATAAATTTTGTTTTGAACAGATAAAGTGCAGGATATAGCTTGAGGCTAACTGGTCCGGGCCCGTCATCTTGAACCTCGCAAATATAATAAATATAAAGAAAAGTCCGACGGCATACGAGGAACTTTGTTTTTGTTCCTTTGTAAAGAAAGATGGCACTAAAGTGCGGTACGGTAAAGTGGCTGGAATGATTTCGGCGGCATGCACAGTGCAAAAAAATATGAGGACGCGAGCAAAAAAAGCCTATTGCACGGTGCAAAAAGCAAGAAATTGCACAGTGCGAAATGATCTTTTGTTTCCGCACAATGCATGTCACGGAAATTACTGCAGCGACTTTCAGGACGGACTAGTAAAGACATAAGTACAGTGTCGTATAGGACCCCATGGCCCCCCGAATGGCTCAAAGAACCGTTTTGTACGGCTTCAAAGGTCTCATCAAAAATAGCATTCTTTTGAAGAGAGAGAGCGACTGTATCAAAAAATTCATTGACAAAATTTACCTTTTTTAGTATTTCTACGATAAAAAAGGCTTCAAAGTCAAAACAAGGTCATCAAAAGAACCCAACGACTACCTATGCCCGATTCTGCTATGAAATTCTAAACCCTTTCGCCTAGAGCAACGCCTTGAAAAGCAAATAGTGTTACACCGAAAAACGACTGCAAATGACGAAGTCTTGGTGTGGACGATCCTCCCACCCCGTTCATTTAGTCGACACACAAATTAATTGGACGCCTAATTCCCCGGCAAACTTTCGGAAGAGAAATGAAATACACGGTCACGGGCTGGAACCATCTTTTAGCCCTTCTTCAACAAGCACATGTCTATATATACGCCATGGGGAGCAAAAGGATTAGAAAAATATGATGTATTTGAACGTTGCAACTTGAAAATTGGATAACAACGGAAATGATGTCAAGTATGTGCAAAATCAATCCCAGAGTGAAATGATGGAACATATGTACAACTTTTTGCAGAAACGACCGAGATTTTTAGATCAAATGTTTGTAAAAATGTGAATTTTTTTGCGAATTTTGGTATTTAAAGTTTCATGCCAATTTCTACCGTCGAGGGTAATGTTTCCACCGAAAATTAACTTTTTCCACTCTAAACTGACAAAGATATAGCCAAAAAGTGTCTTCGCTCTCTGACCGCTCTCCACGTTTCGCGTGCCCTCACGGCCGCAAAGACCGTTGAATATCTCGGTTGATGCTGCAAAACGCAAGCTAAAATTTTTAGGAATTAATATGTGGCCTATGCCTGTAGTGTGTGCGAAATTTAAAGAAAATTTGAGCGTTGCACTTGGGGTACTTCCGTTGCACGTCAAATTGAGAAGGGAACTCTTAAAATTGGCTTTTCGTCCAAAGATTTATCTGAAAAATTATTTTAAAAATATCAAGCAAGATATACCAGTTAAAACAGGTCTGAAAAGAATCCATATAGCTTGAAAATGGTAAACTTTGTCAGAAAAGACCTGGTTTTTGCCAAATTGGACAAGAAATTGGTCAAAAAAGATTTCTCGGACCCCACATTTAAAAAAAATTACCCTTTCAGCACCATGCCTGTGCAAATACGCCGCAGAATACGTTTAATAAACGTCGTGCACAACTTGGACTAACTAAACTCCCATTCCATTTCCAGGAAAACGGAGAAAAAGGTGTGAGAAACAATTGCAATATAGAATCAACGAGTACATTCCCACGGAGTACTGCAAAAACTTTTCCGGTCTCAAACTTTAGTCTCATATGTACAACTAATCAGAAACTAACAAGTTTGCGGTGCATATTGAAGCTAATGCAATTATATAGTCTGCTGATCTTTGAAGCGCAATGTTTCCAGTCATTCTTGGAAGATAATATGTTTGCATGCATCTGTAGTGCTTCAGAGCCTTTGAGACAAATCCATAGCTATAGAGGAGACTGACTTGTGAGAGTTGATTCATTTTTTCACCGACCCCTGGACCCCTGGCTGCGGGGGAGTCCCCGCCCTGGCTACACCCCTGGGCAGAACGTCCAGTCAGCGCATTTCCTGATCCATTTAGACATTTTGTCCACGCACTATTGATTCACGAGGGCGCCAACACGTTAAACTTCTCTTTAAACAAACTTTTGCTGGGTCTCAAACAGGGACGTAGCTGAGGAGGCGGTCTGGGGAGGGGGAAAGTTTGTGGGACCACATTACCTACCTATAGAAAAAATTTTTACCCCCACCCTTAGCCTTTTTTTTTAGCTACGCCTCTGATCTCTAAAAATCCATACATTTTTTTTAAGATTAGTCGTCCGTCCGTAAAGTCGCTGGAGTGATTTCTGCGATATGCATTGTGAGAAAAAAAAAGTTCACCTTGCGCTGTGCAATGTCTTGCTGTTTGGACCGTGCAATAGGCTTTTTTGGGCTGTCGCTTGCCACCTGCCTTTTTTTGCACAGTGTACACTCTAAAAACCAGTATCAGTCGAAGTAATCAAAATAATATAATAGTATCAAAATCAAGAACACGCTGTCATACGAAAAGTCGCATCGTCGTCTAGGAAAAAACTGTGTTGCGTCAAAATTAAGTTTTTTGTCACCTCTGCGACGCGATCGAGCCAGCGGCATTCTGCTCGTTATTTTCCCCACGGACTGACAGCTTCTGACAAAAGTTAACGGCTTTGTCTCGCTGCCCAACAGAAAACTTTTTTTCAAAATTCGATTTGTGACAAAGCCACATTGGTTGAATCATGGCGAGGTAATACACATGCTGGATGGCGTGGGTAGGCGGTACAACGCCCAAAAACTTTGGGCTGGTGGCGCGTTAATTGTCAACCTTTTTATCAACTCCCATGGGTCTTATTAGAGGCAAACCTGGCATTGGGGCCAGGTTTTTTGCACTTTGAGGTCCGTCTAATAAAAAGTAGGCCTGCCCTGCAAAAACTAAAATTTTCGAAGCATGGTAGCTTTACGTCATTTTGTTAACATAAATTTTTCCAAAAAAACATATTGTATAAAATGTCAAGAAAAAACCACTAAACTAAATGCCAGAAAGCAATTATTATATTTTCATTGCAAACACATAAAAAAACTATTTAATTTTTTCAAAATCTTTTTTACATTGGCTGAGTAATACATGCTGTACTAGTTAGTCAGTAAGGTCGCTCGAGTGATTTCGCAAGCGACAGCCAAAAAAAGTCTATTGCACGGTGCAAAAAACAAGAAATTGCACGGTGCAAAGCGAACTTTTGTTTTCTCACAGTGCATGGTGCCGAAATTACGCCAGCGACTTTACGGACGGACTAGTAGTGTATTTTGAAAAAATAGCCTAAGTTTTTGCCAAGCGTCATCAAATCTTGAGCCTCGCATTTTGACCGCTTCCACGGTCAATTTTCAACTTTCCAAACTCAAAGCTAACTTTAAATTTTGCACACACGTCAGGCATAGGATGCATGTCAATTCCTGAAAATTTTAGCTCATGCTTTGCAGGCGCAGCCGAGATATTGAACCATCCGGAAAAGATCGATTTTTTGTCGAAACATTACCCTCTATGATAGAAATAGGTATGAAACTTTTCATACCAACATTTTCAAAAAATTGTTTCATTTTTGTCAACTTTCGAACTAAAAATGTGGTTTTTGCAAAACGCGAGCTAGGAGTATCGCCTATGTCTAAGAAAAAATAATACTAAATTTGTGTCTAGTTCCATCAAAGTCTGAGCGTCGCACTTTGGGTGCTTTCCCTGTAAGCTTCGTTCTTTACAGACAAAAAAATTCCTATTAAAATTATTATATTTCCTCAATTAAATTTAGTGTCTCGTACCAAAAACGACAACTGTTGTTCTCCGCCTTTTTCACGTGCACTTTTGTTGCTTCCCGGAAGCGATTAGCATACATGCCCTCGGGGGTTGATATATTTTTCATGAGCTTAGTTTAATATCCCGGATGATAAAAGCATGCCAAACCATTTATTTAAATGCGTGTTTGAGGCGGAATATCTTATCGACGGTGGTAATATGCAACTTTTTACACGTTGGAATAGAATATATTACAGTAAATGACTTATCATTGCAAAAAATTGAGATTTATGGATAAATGGAAACCTCGGATGTCGTTTTTGATGTGCTAGGCGTTGAAGAGACGGAGTCGGCGAGCTGTTGTTGCAAGAGTTCGGCTTCTATTTTGTCGCTGACATGTCGTCCAACTCGGCTTATTATCATGAAGAAGGTAACCCTGTAAAAAGCGTATTTTTAGTTCAAAATCATAACAGGGGAAGCACTCCAAGTGCGACACTCACATTTAGACATGGCTCCCAGGCCGGGCCGGGCTGAAAATCGGCCTCTGCGGGCCGGGCCGTTTCAAATTTGCATTAGCCCGGCCCGAGAGCTACTCAGATTTTGATGAAACTAGGCACAAATTTTTTTTCCATGTAATGTTTTATATATACAGATTTATAACGTATATAGAGGGTACTGTTTCCACAAAAAGCAATCTTTTTTCGCGAGAAACTACCAAGGCTACCGCCAAAAATTTATTTTTATCTCTCTCGGCTCTCCGCGCTTTGCGTACTCTCACGGCCGCAAAGATCGTTGAATATCTCGGCTGCGGCTGCAAACTCAAAGCTAAAATTTTCAGTAATTGTTATGTGGTGTACGCCCGACGCATGTGGGGGCAATTTCAAAAAAATCTGAGCGTCGCACTACAAACACCTCATTGGTAATTTGACTTAACGGATCAAAAACTTACGCCACGATAATGATGATCGCTCCGACGATAATCAAATACAAATCGGGTTTTGTGATCAAGAATCCGATCAGTGCCAGGGTCTCCAAAATATAAACGAACGACGCTAAGACTTGTCGATGCAAATGCGATGACAAGAAAGCTCCAATCGGCGAGCATGTGACCACCACCGGCACCGCCACCGAGAAATATTCCCAGGCCAGGGCGGAGATGTTCTTCTGCATCAACTGTCGCCAGTAGAACCCGACCCAGGTGTTCAAACACATGAGTAGCACGGAAGTGGGCGTTGCGACTTTTTCGGACACACGAAACAGCAGAGTTAGGATCGAAAAGGAGCAGATGTCGACGCCGGACCCGGTCCACGCACTAAGCAGGCCACCAAAGAGGCCGGTAAGGAAGAGCGCAATCGCTTGCCATGCGCCGAAATTTGGGATCGAGTCGTAGGTTTTGCGCTTTTTTTGAAGGTTTAGAATGAGTAGGGAGACGGCGAAGGCAAACCAAATGGAAACGAACATCATCTTCTTTTGATGCGCTGAAAATGAGATTTTTGGCTTGGGAGATGTATAGACGATGTCTATACATAAGAAGCTGTCGGGGTATCGCAGAGAGAGTACGAAAGGTGCACGTCAAATCGAAAAAGCAAGAGCGAGGGAAGTCTTCAAGTTGGCGATTCGTCTTTGACACTTCGCAACACGTGCGAAAAAAATTATTTTCCTAGTTGCCGTCTTTTCTTGATTTACGTTCATAGCCAGTATTTGACGGAAAAACGGCAAAATGACGGTTAAACCACAATAAAATAATTTTTTCCAACAATTTTCGATTCTTTTCAGCAAATTTTAACAAGTACTGGCAAATTTAAATACCCAAAAAAATTACTTTCCTTCAATGTTGCGAAGTGTCAAAGACGAATCGCAAACTTGAAGACTTTGCTTTTCGGTTTGACTTGAGGTGTAGAGGGCATCAAAAAAAAATTCCTTTTTAGACGCACTTTACTTACAAGAGAAGTACTCCAAGTGTGAGCTCAGATTTTGATGAAACAAATTCATATAAACTTTTTTTAGGGCCTACTCAAGACGCGCTCGTGGCTTGCAGAAACGACGGAGATTTTTTGTTCAAAAATTGGCATAAGAGCACCATTCTTTTGCGAATTTTAACATGACAACTCTCATACCCATCTTTATCGCAGAGGGTAATGTTTCCACAAGAAATAAATCTTTTCCGCACGGCAAAGATATGACAAAAAGCTGTTTTCTCCAGGTCTCGCGTACTCTCTCGGCCGCAAAGATTGTTGAATATCTCGGCTACTTTTGCAAAGCGCAAAATACAACTTTCAGTAATTGATATGTGGCCTATGCTTTACGTGCAGGCAAAATTTAAACAAAACCTGAGCGTCGCGCTTGTGGTATTTTCCTTTTAAGACTAATTTGCGGGAGTACTTCGCTTGGCAGTAAAAATATCGCTAATTTTCATACCAAAGCTTGTAAAAAAGGTACTAGTTCGTTCGTATAGTTGCTGGGGTGATTTCCGCGACATGCACTGTGAAAAAACATAAGGTCACTTTGCACCGTGCAATTTTTTGTTTTTTTGCACCGTGCAATAGCCTTTTTTGGCTGTCGCCCACGCCTTGGCTTTTTTTGCACAGTGCATGTCGCCGAATTGACTCCAGCGACATTGCAAACGGATTCGTACCGAATTTTTGCCATCTTTCAGCCAAAAAAAATGCGTAATTTTTGGAATATTCGACTCACCGTCCAACAAATCATCCATAAATTGCAAACCAACGATGATTGAGAAGAACGCGCCCAAACTACTAAAGACAATCGAATGCCATTCCACTTTGACTTTCATGTAAACAACAGTGAATGAGGACGCGGCCATTCCACAGCTTTGAATCATCAACGAGAAGTCCCTTGAAACTGTTGGTGGGATTTTCAAAAGTAATGTCATCACTGGAAACGCGATCGCTCCGCCGCCTTCGGAGGTGGCTCCTGGAAAGGGTCAAAGATTACAATTTTCATAAAGTGTATAAACTTTTTGCTCTTTTGCACAGTGCATCTTGCACTTTTTGGAAAATTTTTTTTGTTATGTTTTGTAAGTTATTTTGGCGTTTTCCGTCAAATACCAGCTATAAACGTAAATCAAGAAAAAAGGCGACAGCCACGAAAATAATTTTCCCCTTGTGTTGCGAAGTGTCAAAGACGAATCACCAAATTGACTACTTCCCGCTGTCTTGCTTTAACTTGCGACGTAGTTGAAAAAAGCTTGCGCTGCCGCGATATTCCGATTGCACAGTGCGAAAAGCAAAAAAAGGTGGCCTGCACAGTGCAAAATCGAGATTTTTATGCACAGTGCGGAAAACAACAAAATCCATGCCCTTTAATAAAATACAACATTATTTTACGGCGCAAATGAAGCGTTGGTACAACGAACCACAAGGAACCCAAAAATTGATTCGTTATAAAACGGTTTTGTTTGGTATATTTCGATTTAAAACACATTAAGTATATAATAAAAAAATTTTTTTTGTTATAGACAGGTTTCCTCTACTGTAATTCATTGGCAGATCAAATGAATGCCAACTGATCAATGATTTATAGCACTCACCGGAGACAAGTCCTCCAAGAATCATAGTCACTGCCATTTCGTATCGTGTCGGATATAATGCAAAAATATTGTTGCGGATTGCAAGCGACCACCAGCAAATTTGGAAGAACAGGAACGGAAATAGAAATGCAAAATATTTCCGGTACCGCTCGTGAAATGGCAGATTCTCGCGACCGTGCGTGTTGATTTTGTCTTGGACCTTGTCATCGAGGTGCTGACCTGGAAATTTTTTTTAAGAATGCTTTTGAAAAGGGAAAACAATGCACAGTGCACGTCAAATGGAGAAGGGAACTCTTCAAGTTGGCTTTTTGTCCAAAGATTTATCGAAAAAATTATTTTGTAAATTTTTCTTCAAATTTTTCCGGTCAAAATAAGTCTCAGAAAATTCAGAGAGCTTGAAAATGGTCAAGTTTTGTCTAAAGACGCTCTTTTTTGCAGGGCACGTCAAATCGAAAAAGCAAAAAAGAGGGAACTCTTTAAGTTGGCACTTCGTCACAAATTTGGGGTCCGAAAAATGGTTTTTGACAAATTTCTTGTCCAAGTTGGCAAAACCCAAGTCTTTTTTAGACAAAAGTCGACCATTTTCAAGCTCTCTGAATTTTTTGAGACTTAGATATTGGACAAGAAATTGATCAAAAACTATTTTTCGGACCTCAAATTTGTGACGAAGTGCCAACTTGAAGAGTCTCTTCTGCTCTCTCTTTTTCTTTTTCGATTTGACGTGCAACGCTCAAAATTTTAAACAAAGTGCGTCGCACGTCAAATCAAAAAAGCAAGACAGAGGGAAGTCTTCAAGCAAGGTGGCGACTCGTCTTTGACACTTCGCAACACTTGCGAAAAATTACTTCCCTGGCCGTCGCCTTTTTTCTTGATTTACGTTCATAGCCAGTATTTGACTGAAAACGGCAAAATGACTGTTAAACCACAATAAAATAATTTTTTCCAACAATTTGCGATACTTTTCAGCAAATTCTAACAAGAAATGGCGAATTTAGATACCCAAAAAATTTTCTTCGATGTTGCGAAGTGTCAAAGACGAAGCGCCAAACTTCCCTTTTCGATTTGACATGGGCCGCAATTTAAACTTGATGTATAATATATAAAAAAACGTCTTACCTTCCAAAAAATACTTTTTCAAAAAATCCCCCACACTTCTGGATTTCTTCGTTGGCTTTTGAGCAATCTCTGTGCCAAATCCACCAGATCCCTTTGCGTCATCCACCGGTTTAATTGTGCTCATCCCAACAAAGAGAATGCAGGTGAATCAGGGTTTATGTCCGCTAACAAGTGCTGCAACGAGCCTTCAAAACGAGTGGCAGGGAGAGAATCAAAAAGGCTTTGAAACGCGCAACGAATAAACTTTCATCTTTTATCTCTCAACTCTCACATCGCTAGAGTCAAAGGACCGCTGAACCCGTGCAATTGCCATTCGAAATTCGACTTGTTTCCTATCGCAACGGAAGTTGCGGAATAGGGAACGTTTTGTAATACGATTGGCAAACAACAGCCCTAAATACATATACAAAAGGTTTTATTGCGAGATATCAATTTGTATTTGTTGCGCTCGAAAACATTTGTTTTTGGACAGGGTAAACTTTGTGGTTGAGGAGAAATAGTATTAGTTGCGGAACGGAAAAAGAGCAAAGCTCAGATTTTGATGAAACTTCTTAAAAAAATTGCGATTCAAATTTAGTTGCCGGGGGCGTTGAAAATGACAGTACAGCTACTTTTGAATCGTACGTTTTACGGCGTGGAAACGAAATGTCCAAAAAGTTTCTTTGTCTAATTTTCCAATAATAACGGAAAAAATAATGATGACATTCTACATGCTTACTAATAAATATTTACTGTTTGCAATTTTTTCCGCCTTTATTTTCGCTGTAGGACATCAAAAACCTTTTTTGACATTTCGTTTCGCACGTCGTTGAAAGCGCAATGCAAAAGTAGTTGTTCTGGCGCTTTAAAGGGGGAGCATTGTTGTATCGTATTTTATGGCTTGGGAAACAAAGTGTACAAAAGGTTTCTTTGCCTACTGTACTAACGATGATATGGTGTTGTCGACTCTTCACCTTATCTATCTCTGCAAAAAAAAGTTAGCCAGGGCGATTAATCCTTTCAATGAAGTCATTAAAGTTTTAAGGCACTCCCCTATCTAGTGAAAAAAACGAAACTGTCACTAAGATATGCCAATGTTCAAAAATCCGAGCGTTATGCGTCAATTTCTTCATTTATCAGGTATCCCGCGGCTTCTAGGATAACCCGACGCTAAAGCAAAAAAGCTTCTGATCCGTTCTAGCTATCAGCGGATCCGGCATGATTTACCGCGCGCTTTGGGGTCTTAAGTACTCTCCTTTTTGCAATACCCTCGAACTGATGACTGACAGCTACTTTAATGCGCATTTTGTCAAATACAAAAGGTCCCCGCCTAATCTCGCCATACCTCTGTCATAGCCACTGCACGCTAAGCTGGCGGGTGACATAATCGAATCTCTGTATACATTTCCTCATTTCGATCCCTTTATTTGTCATATTCGCTTTTTAGTGGCGTCATGAACACAAAAACGCTCGGTTCCCGGAATCAAAACTTTTTGTTTCACGCAAACTCCGCGGGCTTTTTCACGTCAAACTTTTGTATATCAAAGTTGAGAGATAAATCAGTGGTCAAACATTTGAGGAATCAAAAAAAATATATTTTTTAAATGTCCCACACTAAAAAGAGAGGACTTTTCTGTTAGACTCACAAGACACGTCAAATCGAAAAAGCAAGAGGGAGGGAACTGTTCAAGTTGGCATTTCGTCACAAATGTGGGATCCGAGAAGTGTTTTTTGACCGATTTCTTGTCTAATTTGGTAAAAACCAGGTCTTTTTCGACAAAGTTGACCATTTTCAAGTTATATGGATTATTTTCAGACTTGTTTTGACCGGTAATATCGGAAAAATTTTAAAATAATTTTTCCGATAAATCTTAGAACGAAAAGCCAATTTGAAGATTTTCCTTCTCAATTTGACGTGAAGAAAAGTAACCGAGTGCGACTTTCAGATTTTATTTCTATTTTCCACCCACGCCAGGACCACACATCAATTCCTGAAAGTTTTAGCTCGCGCTTCCAAGGCGCAGCCGAGATATTCAACGATCTTTGCGACCGAGAAAGAACGCCAAACGCGGTTAGCGGTCACAGAGGAAAACACTTTTTAGCCATAAGTTTGACAGTTTCATGCGGAAAAAATTAATTTTTTGTGGAAACATTGCCCTCTATGGTAGAAATAGACATGAGACTTTTTACAACAAAATTTGCAAAAAAATGTCACATTTTTGCCAATTTTCAATTAAAACATCTCAGTTGTTTCTGCAAAGTGCAAGTTAGGAATCTTGCATACGTCTTAAAAAAATAATGCTACATTTTATTAAGTTTCATCAAAATCTGAGCGTCGCACTTCGAACACTTCCGCTGTTCCTAGATTTTGCAAAATAATTTGGAATTTGATGAACTCATCGAAATGAAATCAGTGTCTCCGCTGATGTCTCCGTTGTTAATCGCCTTTGCGGCGATAGGGAACGTTGATAAGCAGGGATGAAAATTTAATGAAGGGGTATATAACGCTTGATCTAATAATGACGATGGGTTGATGAAGAATTAACGGGCAGAAGATGTGTGGAATGAATAATATATGTTTGTAATGTGTTCTTTAAAGGACCAAAATAATTACATTTTATTCTTGCCTTTACGGTTTGATAGACGAAATGTCACAATTTTTTTGCTCTCATACGCCCTTAAAACAAAGTAGAGATAATTTTAAGGCTGCCGAGGATGTATTTTACAATCTGTTTGATTATGTTAAACTATTTTCAATTCCGTTTTACGACGAAAGACAGCAAAAATTTTTGTGACATTTCGTCTTCCAAGCCGTAAAAACGAGATTGAAATGTAGTCGGTCCTTTGAAAGCCAAAATGAAACTTTTATGCTCTGAGACGTTGAATAGTGCCTCCGCAGCAATACTAATCCGTTCGGAAAGTCGTTGGAGTGATTTCGGCGACATGCACTGTGCAAAAAAAAGTTAAGGTGCGAGCGAGAGCCGAAAAAAGCCTATTGCACGGTGCAAAAAGCAAAAAATTGCACAGTGCAAAGTGAACTTTTGTTTTTGCACAGTGCATATCGCTGAAATCACTCCAGCGACTTTCCGAACGGACTAGTACATCAATAATATTTGAAAAGAATCAGAAATCTCTGCTGATTTATGTATTAAATTGCCTTATGAGTTGACTGGACGATCCAACCAAACCCATTTATGATGTACATAAGCCTATTGCACGGTGCAAAAAGCAAGAGCTTGCACAGTGCAAAGCAAACTTTTGTTTTCTTGCGATCCATGTCGCAGAAATCACTTTTACAGAACAAGGTTAAAATCATAAAATAATCAAAAAAAATCTTTATTATGCAACAGTGTTAAAGATTAAAAATTTTTGGCTAGCGTCAAGTTCTAAGTATTATACTTGTATAGGATGTATATTTCACAGGGTTACAACATCAAGAGTATATAGTGACAACTTCGGTGCCGGTCCCACGCACCAACAACACCCGATTCAGCCCTTCCGTCAACGCCTCGAGGAATTCCATATCTGAAAAAAGATATTTCAAACTTTTATAATATTGATGCGACAAGGAAATGATGATAATATGAAAGCTCACAATAAGTGTCAAAGTTTCGGTCGGGAGGTCCGGGCAAATTGACGACAATCAGTTGCGCTTGATCACTCCGCTCCTTCATCATCTCATTCAATCGAACGGCCGTGTGCATCTTTCGAACGTTGTAAATCTCCGGCCGAGCCGAGTAGTTCCCCTTC
>VUOU01000028.1:0-55887 GCA_025436335.1 Bursaphelenchus mucronatus
GCACAAACTTTTACAAACATTGGTAATCGAATAAAATCTAAAGTTTCACAAAGTACTAGTATTTCCAAAAATTGCGTAGACTTTTGATCGCGAGGCAAAAAAATGCATTTTGCACAGTGCATTACACCTTTTGGCGAAAGTTTTCGCACCGTGCAGACCACTTTTCAAGTTTGCACTGTGCGAAAAACAGCAAAATGCACGGTGCGCGAGCGACAAATCGGGGAAAAAGGCAAAATGCACGGTGCGCGAGCGACAAATAAGGGAATAAAGGCAAAATGCACGGTGCGTGCGACAAATCGTTGAAAAAGGCAAATGCACTGTGCGGCGGCGATAATTTTCAACTGCGCCGCACAGTGCAGATCGCTTTTTGAAGTTTGCACTGTGCGAAAGACAGCAAAATGCACGGTGCGCGAGCGACAAATCGGGGAAAAAAGGCAAAATGCACTGTGCGCGAGCGACAAATAAGGGAAGGAAGGCAAAATGCACGGTGCGCGAGCGACAAATCGGGGAAAGGCAAAATGCACTGTGCGTGCGAGAAATTGGGGAAGAAAGGCAAAATGCACTGTGCGGGAGCGACAAATCGGGGAAAAAGGTAAAATGCACTGTGCGGCGGCGATAATTTTCAACTGCGCCGCACAGTGCAGATTGTTTTTTGCAGTTTGCACTGTGCAAAAATAAGAAAATGCACGGTGCGTGAGCGACAAATCGGGGAAAAAGGTAAAATGCACTGTGCGCCGGCGATAATTTTCAACTGCGCCGCACAGTGCAGATTGTTTTTTGCAGTTTGCACTGTGCAAAAAATAAGAAAATGCACGGTGCGTGAGCGACAAATCGGGGAAAAAGGTAAAATGCACTGTGCGCCGGCGATAATTTTCAACTGCGCCGCACAGTGCAGATCGCTTTTTGCAGTTTGCACTGTGCAAAAAATAGAAAAATGCACGTGCGTGAGCGACAAATCGGGGAATAAAGGCAAAATGCACTGTGCGCCGGCGATAAAAGGCGAAAAAAGTCTACGGACTTTATGGAAAAACTAGTATTATCGGAAAAGATTGTTTTTTACGTTTATCGGTTCTTTTTTTTTTTTTTTTTTTTAAGAAGCACACAAAATCTAGCGACCCTTGGAAGCGCTAAAAAAATTTATTACAAAAAAGTCGTTTTGCTCGATATACCACCTTATCCAAGAGATTAAAGGCCGCGTCCCACGTAGTTGAGAGTTTCTTTCCATGTTTTCGTTGCGGGACGCGGAGGGCTGGCTTTTATTTTTGATTCAGCATTGACAGGGGAGTGCTGAAAGTGAGACGCGCAGATTTTGATGAAACTTGGCACAAATTTAGTATTATTTTCCTAAGGCATATCCGAGACTCCTAGCTCGCGCTCTGCAGAAACGACCGAGATTTTTTGACCAAAAGTTGGCGAAAATGTGACACTTTTTTGCAAATTTTGTCATAAAAAATTTCACACATATTTCTACAACAGAGAGTCATTTTTCTGCAAAAAAATCATCTTTTTCCGCTCGAAACTGCCAAAGTTATAGCCAAAACCGGGTTTCTCTCTGACCGCTCTCCGCATTTCGCATGCTCTCTCGGTCGCAAAGACCGTATCTCGGCTCTCGCTGCAACGCGCGGGCTAGAATTTTCAAAACTTGATACGTGTCCAATGCACAGCATAATTGCCAAATTTAACAAAAATCCGCGCATCGTACTTTGAGCAATAGCCTTATAAGGCACAACGCACTCCAAATTTACATTATCACTCAATTAGTCAATTTACTTTACCTAAAACACAAATGCAATCAAATGAGCTGCCAGAAACAGCAGGATACTGCGTCGCCGGGGAATCGACTGTGAACTGGATGGAGTAGTGGTCAAAACGCCGCGATCCGCCACGTCCTCACCGATTCCAATGTCTGTATCCGACAGTCGTCGCTCTTCCTCGACGGCTTTGGCCTCAATTTTCTGTAGATCCGTCAACGGAAGCCCTTGGCTCACATTGTAGATCAACCCACCCAAAAACCACACCACCGCGCGATGATTCAGGGAATGGAACTGCAAAAAACGAGATTATCGTCGGTTTTTTCGCGAAAAAACGGAATTGCTTGAGGGCAGAAGCTCCGATTTTATTCAAATTACGTCTACATGGTCTATGTGGAGCGTATTTCGATTCCAGAAAATTTTAGCTCATACTTTGCGACGAGAGCCGAGATCCGCAACGCTTCAACCAGAGAGTACGCGAAATGCGCAGAGCGGTCAGAGAGAAAAAGACTTTTTGGCCGTGACTATGGGGTTTTGCGAATGGATAGCGGCAGAAAAGTGTACCCTTAAACGAAAAAGCTTGGCCAAGTTGAAAAAAAAGCTTGGCCAAGTTGAAACAAAGCTTGGCCAAGTTGAAAAAAAACTTGGCCAAGTTGAAAAAAAAACTTGGCCAAGTTGAAAAAAAAACTTGGCCAAGTTGAAAAAAAAACTTGGCCAAGTCGGAAAAAGCTTGGCCAAGTCGGAAATAAGCCTGGCCAAGTCGGAAAAAGCTTGGCCAAGTTGAAACAAAGCTTGGCCAAGTTGAAAAAAAAAGCTTGGCCAAGTTAAAAAAAAAGCTTGGCCAAGTTGAAACAAAGCTTGGCCAAGTTGAAAAAAAAACTTGGCCAAGTTGAAAAAAAAACTTGGCAAAGTTGAAAAAAGCTTGGCCAAGTTGAAAAAAGCTTGGCCAAGTTGAAAAAATCTTGGCCATGTCGGAAAAAGCTTGGCCAAGTTGAAAAAGGCTTAATCACGTTAAAACAAGCTTGGCCAACTTCAAAAAATGGCATTTTTAGCCAATGCCTCGGGCGCTTAAGCGATGGGCACAACGAAATCAAACTTTTTGACTTAAATTTCCCAAAAAATCCCAAAAATTGCTCAAATAATCGAAATTTTCCATGTTTATTATGCAAATTTTTATTACTCCAAATTCGATCCCTTACCGTAATATTGTTTGCCCCCGAAAACAAGCCCGGATCCACGTTGCAGGAGGTCGAATTCCCCAAAAACTCATCCGACTTTGACTCAATTGCATATGCCATTTGCGACGCTTCATAGCCTGATCTGAAAAATTAATTAAATACGAATAGGCGGGCCCAAAAATTCGTGACATGTCCGCACGGTGCGCCGCGACCGCGCACAGTGCGAAATGCATTGCTTTGAAAAGGGTAAACAATGCACAGTGCGCCCCTTTTTCGCACCCTGCCGTCTGTTTGTCGCGCAAAGCTACTTTGCGACGTCGACTGCACTGTGCGAAGACTTTTTTGGCCCAAGTCTTGGCATGTTTTCGCACAGTGCATGTTTCCTTGTTTTGCACGGTGCGTGCGCCTTTTTTGCAGCGATTGCACGGTGCTAACCTCAAAAATGCCATTTGCACTGTGCAAAATTGCGGGCGCCGACGCAGCGACGTCGTTGAAAAAAAATCGAAATATCGCCGCGGCGACATTTCGATTGCACAGTGCAAAAGGTCAAATGCACTGTGAAAAATGTGCACTGTGCGGCGCGCGACAAAAAGTCGACCCATGTTTTGAAAATAATTTTGTCGCTGTGCACAAAAAACCTCCATTTTGCAGAGTGCCAACGGCATTCTGAATATGTCGGCTCTTCCTGCAAAGCGCGAGCTAAAATTTCCAACGATTGATATGTAGCACATGTCTGACATGTGTGCAAAATTTAAAGAAAATCTGAGCGTCGCACTTGGGGTACATCCCTTTTGAGATTTTTTGGTGAAGATTTGACAAAAATTCGGAATTTTTTTGCGAATTTTAAAAATTGACTACTAAATTTGTCCAAAAAATCGATCCTTTTCTCGCAAAATTCGAAGAGACTTTAAAGAAAAACGTTTTTCTCTGACCGACTCTCCTCATTCTCCGAATTCTCTCCAAAAATCGTTCGATATCTCAGCCGCCCTTGCAAAACATGATGTAAAATTTTCACATTCGCTCCAAATTTCACAAAACTCGAACTAGCCTAACCTGTCATAATGACCTATTTTTTTCATCCATCGCGACAAAAACTTTGAAAAAGGCATACTACTACTATACTACTACTGCGGCATTAAAAAAGTGCGTAGACTTTTCAACTCACTCTTCATTCAGATCCTTCATGTAATCGCTTCCGCAGAAAAGTCCATTAATTTTGTTGCAAACGGGCACTTGATCTTTCCCCAGGTCACACGCTTCAGCGCCTTGTTGAACGCCCGCAGCGCTGATATAATTTCGAATCTTGTCCGTCAGGTTAGCTCCAATATACTCGTTGGTATCCACACATTTGCCTCCGAGAATCGCCTGAAAAATCAAGATTTACAGTCAAACCTTTGTATAGCGAAAAACATTATTCGTTATAGAGAGGTTTTGTTGTAGAGAGATTCATTCTTACTCAAACTTGATTTCTGGGACCTCTGTTTGTCATAGAGGGGTTTGGTTGGATTGGAATTTTTTTTGGGAGGAAATTAGTACTACTAGGCGGGCCAAAAAGTCTTGACATGTCCGCACTGTGCGGGCCAAAAAGTCTTGACATGTCCGCACTGTGCGGGCCAAAAAGTCTTGACATGTCCGCACTGTGCGGGCCAAAAAGTCTTGACATGTCCGCACTGTGCGGGCCAAAAAGTCTTAACATTTCCGCACTGTGCGGGCCAAGAAGTCTTAACATGTCCGCACTGTGCGGGCCAAAAAGTCTTAACATTTCCGCACTGTGCGGGCCAAGAAGTCTTAACATGTCCGCACTGTGCGGGCCAAAAAGTCTTAACATGTCCGCACTGTGCGGGCCAAAACGTCTTAACATGTCCGCACTGTGCGTGACACAGCTTTGATACTACTCGGCGCAAAAAATCCTTTATCGCGCACCAAAATTTTGTCCTGCGCCGAAAAAAATGATTTGTCGCTGAGGAAATTGGGAATCGCGCGCGACGTAAGGCAAAAAATGCAAAATGCACCGTGCAAAATGATGTTTTTGGGTCAAAATGCACTGTGCGAAGCACTTTCTCCGCGATTTTAGAACCGCACAGTGCAAATTCACAGGACTTTTCCGCACCGTGCAAGTCTTTTGATTGCACTGTGCGTTTTACGCTTTCTGCACAGTGCACAGCTCTGCTGCTTGTTTTCACTTTCCACGGTGCAGTGCACTGTGCGAAAAACGGCATCCGGTCGCAAGGAATGCTTGTCGCCGAGAGGTGAGCTCGCAGCAACGTTGACGTTTCCTCCAATTCATCCTGCGACAGATATTTATCAAGTAAAACTTTCATCGTATAAGATGTCACCTTTGAAATTGAAAAAATCAAGCAAAACTTTCATCGTATAAGATGTCACCTCTCATTTTGAAAAAATCAAATAAAACTTTCATCGTATAAGATGTCACCTCTCATTTTGAAAAAATCAAATAAAACCTTTATCGTATAAGATGTCACCTCTCATTTTGAAAAAGTTCAGTAAAATTTTCATCGTATAAGATGTCACCTCTCATTTTGAAAAAGTTCAGTAAAATTTTCATCGTATAAGATGTCACCTCTCATTTTGAAAAATCATGTAAAACTTTCAGCGTATAAGATGTCACCCCTGATGTTGAAAAAAATCAAATAAAACTTTTACCGTATAAGATGTCACCTCTCATTTTGAAAAAGTTCAGTAAAATTTTCATCGTATAAGATGTCACCTCTCATTTTGAAAAAGTTCAGTAAAATTTTCATCGTATAAGATGTCACCTCTCATTTTGAAAAAATCATGTAAAACTTTCAGCGTATAAGATGTCACCCCTGATGTTGAAAAAATCAAATAAAACTTTTACCGTATAAGATGTCACCTCTCATTTTGAAAAAGTTCAGTAAAATTTTCATCGTATAAGATGTCACCCTTGCAATTGGAAAAATCAAATAAAACTTTTACCGTATAAGATGTCACCTCTCAAAAAAAAAAAAAAAAAAAAATTTTTTTTTATTGCCCCCTCACCTTTCTGCTGATTCCCCCTCCCAATGAGAACGAAATGACATCAATTTGTTCATGTTTGGTGTAACCGCTAACTGCCTCCAACATCCTCCGCGTCTGCAGGATATACTCGCAGTAAACCTTATCCTCCAGCGAATTGTCATCGGTCACATTGGTCCCATACGTTGCGCCGTACAGCTCCTCAAATGTGTAGCCGTTGGCGAGGAAGTTCTGGAGAATGTATTTGAGGTCGCCGGCTCGCCGAGTTTGCCCATGAACAAAGACGATTGGGACGTTCCTGAAAAAAGGAGTGGGTTTTGATACTACTCGGCGCAAAAAGTCCTCTATCGCGCACCAAAATTTTGTCGCGCGCCGAAAAAAATGATTTGTCGCTGAGAAAACTGGGAATCGCGCGCGACGTAAGGCAAAAAATGCGAAATGCACCGTGCAAAACGATGTTTTTGGGTCAAAATGCACTGTGCGAAGCACTTTTTTCGCGATTTTCGAACCGCACAGTGCAAATTCTCAAAAACCGCACAGTGCAAATTCTCAAAGACCGCACAGTGCAAATTCTCAAAAACCGCACAGTGCAAATCCTCAAAAACCGCACAGTGCAAGTCCTCAAGACTTTTTGGCCCGCACAGTGCGGACATGTCACGACTTTTTGGCCCGCACAGTGCGGGCATGTTAAGACTTTTTGGCTCGCACAGTGCGGACATGTCAAGACTTTTTGGCCCGCACAGTGCGGACATGTCACGACTTTTTGGCCCGCACAGTGCGGGCATGTTAAGACTTTTTGGCTCGCACAGTGCGGACATGTCAAGACTTTTTGGCCCGCACAGTGCGGACATGTCAAGACTTTTTGGCCCGCACAGTGCGGACATGTTAAGACTTTTTGGCCCGCACAGTGCGGACATGTTAAGACTTTTTGGCCCGCACAGTGCGGGCATGTTAAGACTTTTTGGCTCGCACAGTGCGGACATGTCAAGACTTTTTGGCCCGCACAGTGCGGGCATGTTAAGACTTTTTGGCTCGCACAGTGCGGACATGTTAAGATTTTTTGGCCCGCACAGTGCGGACATGTTAAGACTTTTTGGCCCGCACAGTGCGGACATGTTAAGACTTTTTGGCCCGCACAGTGCGGACATGTCAAGACTTTTTGGCCCGCACAGTGCGGACATGTCAACACTTTTTGGCCCGCCTAGTAGTACTAATTTCCTCCCAAAAAAAAACGACTTACTTTTGTCTGGTCGCCTCCGTCGCAGCGCCCCCTCCGAAACTTCCCTTCTCTCCCAACTCTTTTCTCGCCAATTTCTCCGCAAAATCGTTGCCAAATTTGGTGGAAACGAATTCGAAAAATCCGTCGGAAAAGCTGGATTCGGCGATTCCAATAAGGAATGAAGTCAGAAGTTGTCGGGAAATCATTTTTTCAATCAAATGAAGCCGATTCGGCTTCTAAGTTTTTGGTTATCAATAAAAAGCGGACAAAATCCGATTATTTTCAATAATTCTTCGTTGACTTTGTGCTCTAAAAAGTTTAATTACGTTGAATTGACGCTGAAAGGTTAGAAAAATGTTTGGGGAGAAAAAAAATTTTTTTCCCAAGAAAAAAAAAATTTTTACCGGAAAAAATGGTTTTCATAAAAAAAACTGAATTACAGGGGAAGTACCACAAGTGCGACTCTCAGATTTTGATGGCGCTTTGCAGAAACGACCGAGATTTTTAGATCGAAATTTGGCAAAAATATGACATTTTTTTGCGAATTTTGACATGAAACTTGTCATGGCTATTTCTATCATAGAGGGTAATGTTTGCACAAAAAATCAATTTTTTCTGCGCGAAACTGGCAAAGTTAGAGCCAAAAAGTGTTTTCCTCTCTGACCGCTCTCCGCGTTTCGCGTCCTCTCTCGGCCGCAAAGACCGTTGAATATCTCGGCTCTCGCTGCAAAGCGCGAGCTAAAATTTTCAGGAAATAATACATGGCCTATGTCTGACATGTAGGCCAAAAGTTAAGTAAAATCTGAGCGTCGCGCTTGGGGTACCTCCAACCACCGCACTAACCATTTGAGGCCATAAACCCAAAATTGGGCAGCGAATTTTTATATATTCGTGATCAGGCAAGGGGGTTTAGGTAAAGCTTGCTATGGTAGCCTGTGGTGGCAAAAGAAATTCAACGATCTTTGCGGCTGAGAGAGCACAGAAAATGTGGAGAGTCGTCAGAGAGGAAAACACTTTTTGGTTATATCTTTGCCAGTTTCGTGCAGAAAAAAATGATTTTTTGTGGAAACATTGCCCTCTATGATAGAAATAGCCATGACAAGTTTCATACCAAAATTTGCATAAAAGTGTCACATTTTTGCCAACTTTTGATCTAAAAATCTCGGTTGTTTCTGCAAAGCGCGAGCTAGGAGTCTCGCATATGTTTTAAACAAAATATTACTAAATTTGTCTAAAAATTTCATCAAAATCTGAGCGTCGCACTTGGGGTACTTCCCTGTGAGCGAAAAACAAAAACCCAAAATTGTTTTCAAAAAATTACAATACCAAAAAAACTCTAAAAAAGTTTTTTGCATTTGCAAATTATCGAAAAACAACAAATTAAATATGCATAGCCCCCCGAAAGCACAGTGATTAAATATGTCAGCCACAGAGCTGATAGTTTGATAAATTGTGTGCAATTTCCGCAGTGCGCACCTTGAAGAGGGAGTGCTCAAGGTGCGGTGCACAAACTCTAATGGAATTGAAATTAACCAAAGTGTCTGTTAAGGGAGTGCTCAAGGCACAGACCGTGATTAAATTGACTTAAACTTATTGTAGATGGCGTTTTTATTACTCATACCAGGATTTTCTGCATAAAAAAGAAAAAAGCACAGTGCAAACGAGTCCCTTGCACAGTGCAAAGCTGCCGCACGAATTCTTGCGACGACTAGTAGACTTTTTGTTTCGCACTGTGCGACGCCAAAAATTGGGCAAAATCGGCGTTGCACAGTGTGGAAAAAATTTTCTTTTGCTCAACGCCGGTATTAGAAACTGCACTGTAGTGCACCTAGCCGTAACAGAGGAAGAAAAACGCGAAAAAAGTTAGGGTGCGAGCGAGAGCCAAAAAAAAAACCTATTGCACGGTGCAGGGAAGTACCCCAAGTGCGACGCTCAGATTTTCATTAAATTTTGCACACATGTCAGGCATAGGCCACATATTAATTCATGAAAATTTTAGCTCGCACTTTGCAGGCTCAGCCGAGATATTTAACGATCTTTGCGGACGAGAGAGCACGCGAAACGCGGAGAGCAAGAGAGAGAAACACTTTTTGGCCGTATCTTTGCCAGTTTCGGGCGGAAAAATTTGATTTTTTGTGGAAACATTACCCTCTACGGTAGAAATAGACATGATACATAATACGTAGCAAAATTCGCAAAAAATGTCACATTTTCGCCAATTTTGGTTCGAAAAATCTCAAAAAATCTCGATCGTTTCTGCAAAGCGCGAACTAGGAGTCTCTCACATGTTTTTGAAAGAATAATACTAAATTTGTGCCAAGTTTCATCAAAATCTAAGCGTCGCACTTGGGGTAATTCCGATGGAAACCGAAGAGTCCCGCCAAACGAAGAGTCCCGCTTTTTGAATTGTCCGCTTTTTGATTTTTTGCTAAAATATAGGGTGACATCTTATACGATGAAAATTTTGAAAAAATCAAGTAAACTTTTTATCGTATAAGATGTCTCCCTCATATTGGAAAAATGAAGAAAACTTTTGATCGTATAAGACGTCACCCTTCGTATTGAAAAAAATTGATTTTTTGTGGAAACATTACCCTCTACAGTAGAAATAGACACTAAACTTTTTATGTCAAAATTCGAAAAAAATGTCACATTTTTTCCAACTTTTTTTCTAAAAATCCCGGTCGTTTCCAGAAAGAGCGAGCTGAAAGTCTCGCATATGTCTTAGAAAAAGAAATACTAAACTTGTGCCAAGTTTTATTAAAATTCGAGCGTTTCACATTAAGTACTTTATTGTTTTTATATTCTTATAGTCTATACAACGATGAGTTCAATAAAAAAAATTTTGCTACGCTTCTGGCTCTTGACTCGGGACCTTTTCCAACGGAACACCCAACCCTTTCAGTGTGCAGGCGTATGAAAAGTGTTGTTTTTGCGGGTTCATCCTTTGCTTCCAGAGCATGCTCACGAGTAGTCCAATGATCAGTGTTATGAAGGTGCCTGGAAGAAATGCCGCTTATTATTACATACATCGGGCGATAAAAAGAAGGCACATCGATTTTGCAAAAAGCCGAAATAGTACTAGTCCGTCCGCAAGGGCGCTGGTATGCACTGTGCAAACGGTTTCTTAAGGCTTGCACTGTGCAAAAAAAATGAAATGCACTGTGCATTGGCGAAAAGTATGGGAAAAGTGCAAAATGCACAGTGCAAAAAGGAATAAAGCTCATGGCACTTTATGAAAATACTAATAGTTTTTTTTTACAAATACTAGTCCGTCCGTAAAATCGTCAGAGTGATGTCCGCGACATACACTGTGCGAAAGCAAAAGTTCGCCTTGCACTGTGCAATTTCCTGCTTTATGCACCGTGCAATAGGCTTTTTCGGCTGTCGCTCGCACTCTGACTTTTTTTGTACAGTGCATGTTGCCGAAATCACTCCAGCGACTTTGGACTAGTAGAAGAGCTCATTACAGCCGTTATAAGACGACTATGCAAAAAATGGCAACTCTTTTTTAGGGTGCAGCTGTAAGGTGTGTGCGTAAGTTTCAAGGAGCTACAACTCGGCATTCTCCGTACTCTCTCGCCTCGAATGAAAAGTTTCATCGCAATTTCTACCATAGAAGGTAATGTTTTCCCAAAAAATCAATTTTTTCAGCAAAAAATTTAAAGAAAATCTGGGCGTTGTACTTGAAATACTTCGCTCGTGAGCACCCCAACTTCTCATCGATTTATTTCATTTCACAACAAAAAAAAGTCCACTTACCGGTGGGCGAGTACGCATACGACGACAACCTTGACGGCGCCGATGCACTCAACTCTCCATAATGAAACTCCCTTCCTTTCGCCTGATAAAAGTCTCGGATCAAGTTGATACTGTAGTCGGTGACGTTCGCGCACCTCCCCCAACCACTGTCCTCGTCGATCATTGGCAACACGTAGTTGCGGTAGGGTTTTTCGATGTTGTTCGCGACGGTGACCGCGATCATCGTCACCGTGGACACGACGAAGCCGGCAAACGCGCCAAATTTGTTGGCCCTGGGGAAGAAGAGGCCGAGCAGAAAGACCCCTGTAATGGGGCCACTGGTCGCGCCCAGAGTCGCAATCACAACGTAGAAAATGCCGCCGAGGAACTTGCAACAGAACGCCAGACACGTGGAGAGGAGCCCCATGAGGAGGACGATGAGTTTGGTCAGTCTTTCCGGACTTTTCGAGTCCTGCAAGTTGAAATGGCTCAACGGCCCATAATGGAGGAGGCAACGCCCGCAAAAATCTTGACATGCCCCAGTACTGTTGGCAAAAGTCGCTCCAGCCCCCTAATATTAATTTACCCCAAGTTTCATCAAGATCTTACCCGTTAACTTCAAGTTCTTTCCCATGGGCGTCCACAATGGACAGATTGTGGACGCACTGTGCAAAAACAAAATTGCGCTTTGCACTGTGCAATTGGCTTTTTTCGGCTGTCGCTCTGACTTTTCTGGCACTTACCTCCTTCTTCAAGTTCGGCTTGATCCAGTCCTCGAAGACGACCGCCGCAATCGAATTCAGCCCACTGGAGACGGTACTCAGAGTCGCGCTGAACAAGGTGCTCAAGAAGAGGCCCGGCATCCCGGGGATCGAGCCCAACACCTTCGACGCCAACAATATGGCCAACTGATCGGGGGTCTTGGCCTCGCCCAACGCAATCGGATCGCAGCCGTGGAAGTAGGCGAATGTCAAGATCCCAAGGAACATGCTCATGAAGCCGACCAACAGATGGGCGGGGATCGTGATCAGCATCACTTTTTGGGCCTCCTTCACCGAAGGCAGCGAGCAGAAGCGCTGAAGGGACATTTGGTTGAGGCCAAACATCCCCAAGGCGTGCATCGAACCGCCGACAGCCATAATCAGCAGATTGTTGTACTAGAAACCAATATATTTGCACGGAGACAGCTTTATTATACTAGTCGGCGCAAGAATTCGTCAGACTTTTTCGCACCGTGCAACTGTTTTGATTGCACGGTGCGTTCTTCTTTTTCTGCACAGTGCAGCGCTCTGCCGCTTGTTTCCACTGTGCACGGTGCGACTGTAACGCCGTAAAATTGCAATTGGGGATGCCAATTGAAGTGTCATGGCGAAGTTACGGAGGAAATATTGGTATTTTCATAGTACTCGGCGCAAAAAGTCCTGAGAATTTATCGGAAATTTTGTCGCGCGCCGAAAAAAAAGATTTGTCGCTGAGAAAATTGGAAATCGCGCGCGACGTAAGGCAAAAAATGCAAAATGCACCGTGCAAAACAATGTTTTTGGGTCAAAATGCACTGTGCAAAGCCGTTTTTTTGTGATTTTCGAACCGCACAGTGCAAATTCTCAGGAGATCTTCAAAAGCAAGAAATTGTAAATGGTTTTTCGGTCATTTAGATACTACTCCGTCCGTAAAGTCGCTGGAGTGATTTCCGCGACATGCACTGTGCGAAAACAAAGGTTCCTTTTGCACTGTGCAATTTCTTGCTTTTTGCACCGTGCAATAGGCTTTTTTCGGCTGTCGCTCGCACCCTGACCAAAAATCATTTGATTTTGCACAGTGCATTTCACCCTTTCGCGCAAGTTTTTGCACCGTCTCATCAATCGCCAGCTTTTCGCTAAGCTTTTCTCAACTGCGCTGCGGCGTGCATTCGCACAGTGCGGACCGCGTTTCACGTTAACACTGAAAATGCACTGTGCGCCGGCAGAAAAAAGTCCACGCACTTTATGGAAATACTAGTGGTCCGCCCGAAAGGTCGCTGGAATGATCCTTGCGTTTGCACTGTGCGAAAAAAGTTAGGGTGCGAGCGAGAGCCGAAAAAAGCCTATTGCACGGTGCAGGGAAGTACCCCAAGTGCGACGCTCAGATTTTCATTAAATTTTGGCCCACATGTCAGACATAGGCCATGTATTATTTCCTAAAAATCTTAGCTCGCGCTTTGCAGCGAGAGCCGAGATATTCAACGGTCTTTGCGGCCGAGAGAGGACGCGAAACGCGGAGAGCGGTCAGAGAGGAAAACACTTTTTGGCTATAACTTTGCCATTTTTGTGGGGAAAAAAGAAATTTTTTGTGGAAACATTACCCTCTATGATAGAAATAGCCATGACAAGCTTCATGTCAAAATTCGCAAAAAAAATGTCATATTTTGGCCAAATTTCGGTCTGAAAATTTCGGTCGTTTCTGCAAAGCGCGAGCTAGGAGTCTCGCATATGTCTTAGCAAAAATAATACTGAATCTGTGCCAAGTTTCATCAAAATCTGAGCGTCGCACTTGGGGTACTTTCCCTCTGTAAGCGTAGGTTGCTCTCACCTGTAGTGGATTCGGGTCATAAATGAGAATCGAGTCGGTCAATCTGCCAGTATCTTCAGCTCGATGAATAACATTGGCAAGACCTCCTGAAAGTCGCAAACTTTGATGACTTGCCTCAGATAATGGGTCACATTGGCCGAATTACCGGTCATATTGGTCAAATTTTGACTTTCCCATAAATTTTCAAAAAAATGACGTCATATTAATAAAAAAAACTGTAAAAATTATTTTCTGACCTACCCGCATCAATGGTGCCCTTAATCACCAGCATGCTCAAGCCGAAGATGAGGAAGACGGCTTGCAAGGTGTCGGTCCAAATTACCGCCTTTATACCGCCGATCGTCGTGTACACTGTGCCGCACAGACCCACCACCTAAACCGCGAAACATGTGCCCTTTCCCGCGAACATACCAAGATGAACGGCTCCAGCGGCAGACCCGCGACCCCCGACAACGCAATGGCTGGCGCGTAGATCACAATCGCCATGTACACGAGGCAATTGAAGATGAACATGAACGTTCCGATGCGTTTCAGCCAGAGACTGTCGAATCGGTACTCAAAGTACTCGTAGATGTTGACGAACTGAAAAAAGGTCGGAAAAGTATCGCATGACCCAAAGACAATATCGTCCGTAAAGTTTTTTTTTCAGCGGTTGCGTTGTGGCCTAGTTGGATCTACAGTATAATGTAGGGTTGTGATTTTGACAAATTTTTCAAAGTGACGTCAAGTTGACGTCAAATTGCTGTCATTTTCGTCAAATTGCCCCTCACATTACGTCAATTCTTTGTGGACGTTGTTACTAGTCCGTCCGTAAGGTCGCTGCAGTGATTTCTGCGACATGCACTGTGCGCAAACAAAAGTTCCCTTTGCACTGTGCAATTTCTTTCTTTTTGCACCGTGCAATAAACTTTTTTCGGCTGTCGCTCGCACCCTGACCGTGTTTCGCACAGTGCATGTCGCTGAGATCACTCCAGCGACTTTGTGGACGACTTAGTGTGCAGAATTAACATCTGTTTAGGCAGGTTTGTACAAGCGACAGCCGAAAAAAGCCTATTGCACGGTGCAAAAAGCTGGAAATTGCACAGTGCAAAGGGAACTTTTGTTTTTGCACAGTGCGTGTCGCGGGAATCAATCACTACAGCGACTTTACGGACGGGCTAGTACAAATGATTCATAATATGCTCCTTTTGGGGGTTTTGGTTACCTGACTCTGTGAAAAAAAGTTTTACTGTGGCTTCGCGCCGCAAAAATTTACCTTACTCCCCCCTTACCCCTTTTCATTTTTTTGCCGACCTCTGGCTGGGGGGCCCAGCCAGAGGTCCGCTACGCCCCTGAGGACAAAACAAAGCCATGACTCACCTTCAATTTGTAAAACATTGGGATGAAGAAGACTCCGACCACGATGAAGGCGCCATTGCCCAGAATCAGCGACGCTCCCATCCCCATCCCTGCAATGCTCTGCAATCTACACAGCACGTCAAGATGTTGCGCTCAGGTTTTTTTCTCACCACGAACATTGGCATTCTGTTCCCCTCTTCTCAGAGAGTCCGAAAAATCCGTTTCGATGACGGATTTTTTGGACCAGATGAGACGAAAGGCGAAATATTGTGTAAAATGAGGAGATTTTTTATCTCGAAACTGACTCCGTAGATTTTCTCCGTTTTTGGCTCAAAATATCGGCCATCTTCTAGACTATGTTCGTACGAAACGTCAAACAGGGGGAAAGGAAACTGTTGGAGAAATCGCCAAAATCGCAACTTATTCATGCGTTGTTAGTTTAGGCCTCAAACAGATAGAAGGCGAGCAATTTTTTATGTGAACTATATATGGTGAGCAGACATGGCAAAACGGGCCGGGCCGGGGGCCCGAAGGGCACCGGGTTCGTTCTTTGTCGCGCAAAGCCCCTTCGCGATGCCGACCGCACCGTGCGAAAACATGTCAAGACTTTTTGGGTCGGCTAGTATATTAGCACCAGACATGGCAAAACGGGCCGGGCCCGGTGCCCTTCGGGCCCGTTTAAAGTTGGGCCCGGCCCGGCCCTTTTCAAAATTTCCAAAGCCCGGCCCGGCCCGGCCCCGGGGTATCTTGGGCCCGGCCCCGGCCCTTTTTTTTGTTTGAAGGTTTTACTTTAAACTAACATCACGACGTTGTTCGCAGTACTCGAATTAGTCCAAAAACGTTTTAAAATTTAAAAATCGATCAACCCATACCCAAGATATTGTTGATTTTTTTTTATATTATCCATGATTTGTCTTTCGCGAAAAAGATGTTCAGATATTGGAAATATATGCAAAAAGCTGAAAAGCATCAAAAATTTGAAGATTCGGAAATGATAATCAGAACCTGAAATTTTTTGTCCCAAATTTTGATATTTATTTGATTTTTTTAAAGGTCGAAAAATCGAACCACAGGTATTCATGTCATAAGAGTGAATAAAATACTTCGGATGGGCTGCTCGACTGTCAAATCCATCGTCGAAATCCGAGAGAAAGCAAGAGAAACTTTAAACAACCGTAGTCAAAAAATTTTTTTGCGAAAAAAATACAACAAAATGCCAAAAAAAATTTGGCACCTAAATTTTTCGTTGCAAGACAAATTTTTTTTTTTGAAAAAAAGGGGCCGGGCCAAGGGGGCCAAAAAAAAGATAGGCCCTCGGCCCGGCCCGTTTAGAGTTGGGCCCGGCCCTTTTCAAAATTTCCAAAGCCCGGCCCGGCCCCCTTGCCATGTCTGATGGTGAGGTTAAACAAGAGGTCGGCTTCAAATTTATGTACAAAGTAACCCCATTCTACCCCATCTTCCATGTGCAATCAGGTTATCTTTGGAGCAAAAATTTCTTCTCGACCTGAAACAGAATGCCAAGAATTTTCCATTGCTCGAGCGCTTTTGTTTCGTTTTTTCGTGACATGAGCCGCCCTTACCTCGTTGATAGATTTCCGCCGGCACCCCCAACAGCGCGATCCCACTGACAAAGGTCGTGAGCAGCGACAGACATACCGGTACGATGGGCAGGTTCCTCCCCCCAATCAGATATTCCTCGGTGGCGGAGTGGTGGAACTTGCGGCGCTTGGCCGCAATCGCGTGATACACGCCGACGCCCACGGAAAGGAGCAGAAACACCGAGAACAGGCAGTAGTCGAATGCGCTGAACATGTCTGCAAGAAGGAGGTGTTGTAACGAGACGTTTTCACTTCACTTTCCCCGCCGAAAGTTTCCGGATCATTGAGGACAATTCGCAGTCGAATTTTAATTGAAAGGAGGGGCCGAGTAAGTGGTGTAAATACAAGGTACAAAACTTGTCACAGTTTGTACCTTGTTACTATGGTCTTTCAAAAGTCTCTTAGACTTTGTCCCGCCGCACAGTGCATTTTGCCTGCTTTTGCACGGTGCGCGGCTCATTTTGAAGCATTTCGCACTGTGCGAACGTCTGTCGCGCACGGAAAATTGCTGAATCAGTGGTGTATATACAAGGTACAAAACTTGTCACAGTTTGTACCTTGTTACTACGGTCTTTCAGAAGTCCCGCAGACTTTGTCCCGCCGCACAGTGCATTTTTCCTCTTTTTGCACGGTGCGCGGCTCATTTTGAAGCATTTCGCACTTTGCGAACGTCTGTCGCGCACGGAAAATTGCTGAATAAGTAGTGTAAATACAAGGCATAAACTTGACGCAGTTTGTACCTTCTTACTACGGTCTTTCAGAAGTCCCGCAGCCTTTTTCCCGCCGCACAGTGCATTTTGCCTGCTTTTGCACTGTGCGCGGCTCATTTTGAAGCATTTTGCACTGTGCAAACGTCGTAAAATTCGCAGCGACGCAGTTGAAAAAAAACTAGCCCCGCGGCGATATTTCGATTGCACAGTGCAAGAGGTCAAATTCACTGTGAAAAATGTGCACTGTGCGACAAAAAGTCTACGGGACCTTTGAAACACCGTAGTAAATATGTCGCCTATGGCCGAGATTAGTGCAAAATTTGAAGAAAATTTGTGCGTCGCACTTGGGACCCCTCCCGTTCCCACTGTCAATGCAAAAAAAAACAAACTCCAAACGCCCTCAAGGCACGAGCTCTCCACGAACGTAAAAGAGGGGTATCAAGTTTGTCAGTTTCCTGTTTGCTTGTCAGCTTAGACTCGTGAATTCGAAGCGTCAAAATTGATAACGGCCGTGTGTGCTGATAAGTTTCAGCGCCAACGTCAAACCAAACGAACCGCCGGCGCCATGAAGAAGATTAATGAAAGTTCAAGTGTTCGGCAACATCTCCGCCCGATTGCTGTGATCTCGGCGCTTCGACGAATGTGGTGTGCACTTTGTAATTGACCTCAAATCAGCACTGTTGAGATGAGGAGAGTGTTTTGAACCAAAAATGGGGATAAAATCACTTTTTCCTTTTGTGGATGAAACAAACCTGCCGAAACAGAGGTTATTCTGCTTTAAATTTTTTGAGATACCACCATGAAAAAGCGAAATACAGAGAATAAAAGGCTCTGTTGACTTAAAAACTTTCGATTTTACTGTTAGGACATTTTATACGAAAAATTTTAAAATTCCGGAAAAGTCTCCAATTCTCAAAAAAATCGGTCAATTTTTTGTGGACGTTGTTACTAGTCCGTCCGTAAAGTTGCTGCAGTGATTTCCGCGACATGCACTGTGCGAAAAAAGTCAGGGTGCGAGCGACAACCGAAAAAAGTTTATTGCACCGTGCAAAACGCAAGAAATTGCATAGTGCAGCGTGAAATATTGTTTTCGCACAGTGCATGTCGCGAAAATCACTGCAGCAACTTTACGGACGGACTAGTAACAACGTCCACAAAAAATTGACCGATTTTTTTGAGAATTGGAGACTTTTCCGGAATTTTAAAATTTTTCGTATAAAATGTCTCTAACAGTAAAATCGAAAGTTTTTAAGTCAACAGAGCCTTTTATTCTCTGTATTTCGCTTTTTCATGGTGGTATCTCAAAAATTTTTTTTTTTCTGCTGTAAAAACATCAAAAATTATATTTTGCATAGATAGACACTGTATCTAGGTCACAACGGCTAGCAAATTCAGCGCAATTCTGAACTAGTTCACAAAATGAACGGTTTTCACCAAAAAGCGTTCACAGTATGAACTAGTCCAAATGGTGAAGATTTTCTTAATTTCCGTGAACTTTTTTTTCATTATCGCGAACTAATTCGCGATAATGAAAATTTAGTACACCAATCAGACTAGTTCATCAAAGCAGACTTCGGGTCTTCCTCCAAGGATTCCGATCCTTTTAGCCCGAACGAATATCAACGAGACATGACTCGATGATCTACAAATCAACGATAACAAGTATCCAAATACCAATTTATCCACTAACTCCCAATTACAATAGAATAGCCACAGTTACGGGCTTAGATAACACACAAAAGGTCCACTGACTTCTAGTGAAAGAGGCCAACCGCTCTCTCACTGCTTCTTCTCTTCTACTGACTTTCCTCCTTTCCAAATTCACGTTTTGTCCCAATTGTCGCGGAAAGCCAATTGCGGCGCGGGTTCTTCGTTGCGGGACGCAGTTATTGGTCCGATGCCGTTACTTGTCCATGGCTCCACTCATCCGATGAACGCTTTTTCGTGAAAACCGTACAGGAAATTCTTAAAAAAAAATCTAATTATTTTGAGCTGAACGGTTTTTGCCAAAACCCGTTCATTTTGTAAAATGAACGGGTTTTGGCAAATTATTTTCTTATTTGCTCGAGCATTTATATTCACCGTGGCTTATATTGATCCTTTTCCCGGCCCGAGGTCATGTCTAGTGCAGCCCGCTGTTTCAAGTGTCTAGGCCGAACGATTTATTTCACAAGGAATGTCGTTTTGGGAGACGTGAGGGCCGGTCACTTCTTTCTCGCCGAATAAAAAAAGGGGTCGCTGCGCGTTTTTTGCGCTCCGAAATATTTTTTTTCTTTCACTTTTTTCTCTTTTTTCCGTTCAACACAAAAATTTGCATATGTCGTATTAAATGGATTTTGAGAACGTTCCCCATCTTCGCGAAGAAGCCTACCGTGGTAATAATGGATTCCGAAAGGTCAGTTGCGACATAAAAGGGCCATTTGCAAAGTGGAGCGATCTCAGAAATTTGCACAGTGCAAAAAAGGTTAGGGTGCGAGCGACGGCCGAAAAAAAGCCTATTGCACGGTGCAAAGGGAACTTTTGTTCTCGCACAGTGCATGTCGCGGAAATCACTCCAGCGACTTTATGGATAGACCAGCTTCTTTTGAAACGCGCTTTTTCCCGCTTGCAGATATCTCCTGTCGCAAAAGTAAAATCGGCGAAATGGCCAGCCGTTGAAGAAAACGAAGGGCAAAGTTCATTTGCTGAAATTTAAAAAAAAAAAATCTAAATGCTTGTAGCTCCAAATACAGCGGCTTTCGAGATTACTAATCTGTCTGGAAAGTCGCTGGACTGATCTCAGCGACATGCACTGTGCAAAAAAGGTCAGGGTGCGAGCGACAGCCGAAAAAAGCCTATTGCACGGTGCAAAACGCAAGAAATTGCACAGTGCAAAGGGAACTTTTGTTCTCGCACAGTGCATGTCGCGGAAATCACTTCAGCGACTTTACGAATAGACCAGTACAGCCTCTTTTGAAACGCGCTTTTTCCCGCTTGCAGATATCTCCTGTCGCAAGAGTAAAATCGGCGAAATGGCCAGCCGTTGAAGAAAACGAAGGGCAAAGTTCATTTGCTGAAATTTAAAAAAAAAAAATCTAAATGCTTGTAGCTCCAAATACAGCGGCTTTCGAGATTACTAATCTGTCTGGAAAGTCGCTGGACTGATCTCAGCGACATGCACTGTGCAAAAAAGGTCAGGGTGCGAGCGACAGCCGAAAAAAGCCTATTGCACGGTGCAAAACGCAAGAAATTGCACAGTGCAAAGGGAACTTTTGTTCTCGCACAGTGCATGTCGCGGAAATCACTTCAGCGACTTTACGAATAGACCAGTACAGCCTCTTTTGAAACGCGCTTTTTCCCGCTTGCAGATATCTCCTGTCGCAAAAGTAAAATCGGCAAAATGGCCAGCAGCAAAATACGCATTACTTGTCCGTCCGGAAAGTCGCTGCAGTGATTTCCGCGACATGCACTGTGCGAGAACAAAAGTTCCCTTTGCACAGTGCAATTTCTCGCTTTTTGCACCGTGCAATAGGCTTTTTTCGGCTGTCGCACGCACAATGATAAAACTCTTGGCAAAATTTCTGAAAACGATTAACATGAGCAGAGGAATGTGGGGCGTCTGTACCAGTCCGTCCGGAAAGTCGCGAGTGATTTCCGCGACATGCACTGTGCAAAAACAAAAATTCTCTTTGCACCGTGCAATTGTTTTTTCTCACCTTTGCGCAGTACCAACGCCAAAAGTCACTTCAGCGACATTGCGGACGGACTAGTAGTAAGGTGTGGTCATTTTTTTGCACAGCGTCGCTGCAGTGATTTCCGCGACATGCACGGTGCGAGAACAAAAGTTCCCTTTGCACCGTGCAATTTCCCGCTTTTCGCACGGTGCAATAGGCTTTTTTCGGCTGTCGCTCGCACCCTGACCTTTTTTGCACAGTGCAAATGCTAAAAATCACTTCAGCGAGAAAATCACTTTGTAAAGCGCAAGCAAAAAACCTAACATTTCTTGGAAAGCTTTACAAGTCCGTCCGGAATGTCGCTGGAGTGATTTTGGCTACATGCACTGTGCGAGAACAAAAGTTCCCTTTGCACTGTGCAATTTCTTGCGTTTTGCACCGTGCAATAGGCTTTTTTCGGCTGTCGCTCGCACCCTGACCTTTTTTGCACTGTGCATGTCGCTGAGATCAGTCCAGCGACTTTCCAGACAGATTAGTAATCTCGAAAGCCGCTGTATTCGGTGCTACAAGCATTTAGAATTTTTTTTTTTGAATTTCAGCAAATGAACTTTGCCCTTCGTTTTCTTCAACGGCTACCTCTTGATGTAAGTCGAAGAAAAAATCATCCGCAACCTAAAAAAATCATCCTCACCTGCCTCTATTTCAGCTGAAGTACAAGATTCTCGCTGAGACTGGCCTACCTTACATCACTCACTTTATTCATTCAAAAAATCCCAAACTTCAACATCGGTTCGAGCTGGCTTGTCGTGAGAATCAAATTCCGCCGATTCGCGGCCAAAATACGCCGTGGATTTCGGAGTTTGCGAGGTGGGTTGATAGCGCCGGGATCAGACATGGCAAGGGGGTCGGGCCAGCCCGGGCTTCGGAAATTTTGAAAAGGGCCGGGCCGGGCCCAGCTCTAAACCGGCCGGGCCGAGGGCCTATCGTTTTTTTGGGCCCCCACGGCCCGGCCCCTTTTTTCAAAAAAAAAAATTGTCTTGCAACGAAAAATTTAGGTGCCAAATTTTTTTGGCATTTTGTTGTAATTTTTTCGCAAAAAAAATTTTTTGACTCGGTTGTTTAAAGTTTCTCTTTCTTTCTCTACGATTTCGACGATGGATTTGACCGCTTTTTTTTGCAATATGAAAGGCGACATCTTATACGATGGAAATCTTTTTTTTTGCAATATGAAAGGCGACATCTTATACGATGGAAATCTTTTTTTTTGCAATATGAAAGGCGACATCTTATACGATGGAAATCTGTTTTTTTTCAATATGAAAGGCGACATCTTATACGATGGAAATCTTTTTTTTTGCAATATGAAAGGCGACATCTTATACGATAGAGTTTTTTTGCAATATGAAACGCGACATCTTATACGGTGAAAACTTTTCTTGATTTTTTCAATATCAAAAACGACATCTTATACGATGAAAATATTGCTAGATTTTTCAATATGAAGGGTTCAAAATGAAGGCTTCGAAAAAAATTGAGATGTCACCTCTCATCTTGAAAAAATCAAGTACAATTTTCATCGTATAAGATGTCACCCCTCATTTTGAAAAAAATGAGTAAAATTTTCGTTTTTTGGCATGCGGGTCAAGAGTCCGTCAAACCGAAGAGTCCGGTTTTTTTAATATGAAAGGCGACATCTTATACGATGAATTTTTTTTTGGTTTTTTTCGATATGAAGGGCGACATCTTATACGACGAATTTTTTCAATATGAAAGCGACATCTTATACGATGCAAACTTTTTTTGATTTTTTCAATATGAAAGGCGACATCTTATACAATAAAATTTTTTTTTGATTTTTTCAATATGAAGGCTGACATCTTATACGATGAAAACTTTTCTTGATTTTTTCAATATGAAGGGCGACATCTTATACGACGAAAACTTTTCTTGATTTTTATGTGAATTTTTCTCATTTTATGTTAATTTTTCATTTTTCCAAAATCAGCACCCTCGAAAACCCCGAAATCAACTATTTTAAGAGAAACGACAAAAAAATGACATTATGACATTTTTGATTTTGGACACTTTTTCAAGGATTTTGGAAATCTGCTCATAATGGCATCTGCCCATCGTGGTTTCAGCCCATTGTGGACACCCACGATTATAAATCATGTGCCAAAAAATTACTTCCCCAGGTTTCCATAATTTGGAAAAAAATTGAAAAAATCAAAATTTTCCTCGCCTCTGAACATGTCGCAGACTGTAATTTTTTCAGATTTGTCCGAAATCTGAAGATCGTCGCCATCTCCAACTTGCCGGAGGCGAATCTCCAAACCTCCGAGGAGATTGGAATAACGGGCAGGAAGTTATGGCTGCGAGACCATCGGCTGAACTCTTCGAATGTGCAAATTACATTCGAGAATCCGAGGCAATTCCGACCAAACATTCGGAGAGATACGAAGCTCTTATCCTTCGCGCGAACCCACGCAACTTTGGCGGTTCAAATCACATTGGGGAATCGTCATGATCTGGCGGTGGAGGGGTACAATGAGAGGCTCGTGACTGTCATTCAAGTAAGCCGACAGTATTAATAGTATGTTCATAAAGTGCATGGACATTTATCGCATTGATTGCACAGTGCGTTTTGCAATTTTCCCACGCTTGTCGCGGCCGCACAATAAAATTTTCCCTTTTCTTGCACTGTGCAAACCCCCAGAAATGTCGTTTGCACTGTGCAAATTCCGCGCGCCGACGCAGCGACGTAGTTGAAACTGCTTACGTCGCAGCGATATGTCGGCGCACGGTGCAAAAAACCAAATCACAAATGCACTGTGCAATCGGAATATCGCGGCGACGCAACTCTTTTTCAACAATGTCGCTGCGTCGGCGCGCGGAATTTTGCACAAACGGCTTTTTTGAGGGTTGCACTGTGCGAAAAACAGCAAAATGCACGGTGCGTTAGCAAAAAAGACAAAATGCACTGTGCGCCGCGACAAAGGACAAAAAACGTCTGCGCACCGTGCGTTTTGGGCTTTTTTTGGGGTTCGCACCGTGCAAATGCTTCAAAAAGGGTGAAATGCACTGTGCGGCGGCGACAAGCGTGGGAAAGTGCAAATGCACTGTGCAATCAATGCGATAAATGTCCATGCACTTTAGGAACACACTAATAAAAAAAATACTGGCTCAGGTGATTCGCTATAACAGCTATATTACTATATATTTAGACCAAAGATTCTGGCAGCACTTCGTTGTCGTTCGATATGGAAGACCGGGCCTATTGGTTCCAAACAGACACCGCGCCGGAGATGACCAACTTCTACCGCAAAAGCCTGACGACCAATGACGAACAGGAACTCATTTGGACGCTCGAAGACGAAAAGGTTTGGGGAATCGCTGTTGGAGACGCGAAAATGTTCGCCCTTACAACGAATGGGCCGGCCTTTGATGCGAGCCGCTGCAACTTGACCTGCTTTGATATGAGAAGACGGCGAACGTGGAGGACGTCCGCAGACGGAATCGATGCGGTAAGGAGGGGAACGTCAAGAATTTGCGCTCAACGGGCTTTCTCTCAACACGAAAATTGGCATTCTGTTTCCCTTTTATCAGAGAGTCCAAAAAATCCGTCTCCATGACGCATTTTTTGGACCAGGTGAGACGAAATGCGAAATATTATGCAAAATGAAGAGATTTTCTATCTCGAAACTGACTCCGTAGATTTTTTCCGTTTTAGGCTCAAAAAATCGGCCATCTTTTAGACTACGTTCCTATGAAACTTCAAACAGAGGGAAAGGAAACTGTTGGAGAAATCGCCAAAGTCGCAACTTTATTTATGCGTTGTTAGTTTAGGCTTCAAACTACGCACATCAAGATTTTGCGCTCAACGGGTTTTTTCTCAACACGAAAATTGGAAAATTGGCATTCTGTTTCCCTCTTATCAGAGAGTTCGAAAAATCCGTCTCGATGACGGATTTTTTGGACCAGGTGAGACGAAAGGCGAAATATTGTGTAAAATGAAGAGATTTCTTCTGACTCCATAGATTTTTTCCGTTTTAGGCTCAAAAAATCGGCCATCTTTTCGACTACGTTCCTATGAAACTTCAAGGGGAAAGGAAACGCTTGGAGAAATCGCCAAAGTCGCAACTTTATTTATGCGTTGTTAGTTTAGGCCTCAAACAGATAGAAGACGAACGATTTTTTACATGAAATATACATGATAAGGTTAAGCAAGAGTCCAGCTACAAACTCCTGTATCAAGCAACCCAATGCTACCCCATCTTCCATGTGTAATCGGGCCATCTTTGGATCAAAAATTTCTGAAACAGAAAGCCAAGAATTTTTCATTGCTTGAGCGCTTTTATTTTATTTTCTTGATGTGAGGGACATTTTTTGTGGAAACAAGTGAAACTAAATTTGTGCCAAGCTTTTTAGCTCGCGCTTTGCAGCGAGAGCCAAGATATTCAACGATCTACCGAGAGAGAAGGCGAAATGCGGAGAGCGGGCAGAGAGAAAAACACTTTTTGGCCATAACTTAAAATAATAATAAGATTTTTGATGTTTTTACATGAAAAAGCGAAATACAGCGAAAAAAGGCTCTGTTGACTTTAAAATTTTTGATTTTACTGTTCGGGACATTTTATACGAAAAATTTTAAAATTCCGGAAAAGTCTCCAATTCTCAAAAAAATCGGCAAATTTTGTTGCGGACTTTGCTACTAGTCCGTCCGTAAAGTCGCTGGAGTGATTTCCGCGACACGCACTGTGCGAAAACAAAAGTTCACTTTGCACTGTGCAATTTCTTACCATTTGCACCGTGCAATAGGCTTTTTTCGGCTGTCGCTCGCACCCTGACTTTTTTCGCACAGTGCAAACACCAAAAATCACTCCAGCGACACTCCGGCCTTGGTCAAAAAATTTTTCCAAAATACTATACGAAAAAACTGCTTTTAGAGCTTTGGATTCATGGCCCATGGAAATTCAGTTGTTTATTCGAACGGCAACCAAGGTCTGACTATTCAAAAAATTGAAGACGGGAAATTTATCAAACGGCAAATCGCGTGTTACCGAAGAAGGTTCTTGAATAAAGATACCTACCTTATTCTGGTCGATTTGGACCAAGAAAAGGTTGAATTGAGGGTAAGAGAAATTTTATTACAACATTTTTTAAAATCACTTTTTAATTTTTTTGCACTGTGCAAAAAATAAACAAAATGCACCGTGCGAAGCGAATTTTAGCCTATTTTTGGGTTTGCACGGTGCAATTTTAAATTTTTATGCACTGTGCAAAAAATAAAAAAAATGCAACGTGCGACGCAAATTTTAGCCTATTTTTGGGTTTGCACGGTGCAATTTTTAATTTTTTTGCACAATGCGGAAAAAGGATAAAACAGAAAAGTTTTCTTTAGCCAAAAGTTTTCCAAGCCTCTAAGGGTTCTATTTCATGTTAAAAATTTATTTTCAGACCCTTTCCCTCGTCGACGATGAGCCAATCGAAAGATTTGTGCAGCAGTGTGAGAAAAATTGTTTCTTTCATCGACTGAGAAACAACTTTTTTTACGTCCTGGAAACATCTCGACGTTATTTTTGGTATCAGGAGACTCCTGGAGGTAAGTGGTGATTTTTCTCATAATTTGAATAAAATTTTTTTTTGCACTGTGCAAAAAGTTGGAAAATTGCACCGTGCAAAGCGAAAAATAGGCTAAAATTGGGGTTGCACAGTGCAGTCTTATCAATTTTTCGCACAGTGCACAGATTGAAAAAATGAAATTTTCTGAACAACTTTCAGGTACTCCGTATTTACTGCATTCGGATTCGCAGCGAACGACAGTCGATTTGAATCGTGAATGGGATGATTGACAAACAACTTTATGTCAATTTTTATAAAACAAACATGTAAAGACGACAAATCAATCACTGCAAATTGTAGCTCTCGCTTTGCAAATGCAGCCGAGATAATTGACGATCTTTGCGAGAGATTGCGGAAAATGAAGAGAGCCGATAAGAGGGTAAAACATTTTCTTAGCCCTCTGTTGGACCGCTCAACATATTTTTCGTACTCTCTCGCTGCAAAGATTGTTAAATATCTTGGCTGCACCTGCAAAGCAATCGCTAAAATTTTAGATTCGCATGGATTGATTGGTCGCCTAGGTAGAATACGTTTGAAACATTTCTATGAAATCTGAGTAGTTGCCATTTTTTTACTATTCCGTCCATAAAGTCGCTGGAGTGATTTTTGGTTTGCACTGTGCAAAAAAACGTCAGGGTGCGAGCGACAGCCGAAAAAAGCCTATTGCACGGTGCAAAAAAGAAAGAAACTGCACAGTGCAGAGTAAACTTTTACGGCGATATTTCGATTTTACAGTGCAATAGGTCAAATGCACTGTGCAAAATGTGCACTGTGCGGCCCGCGACAAAAAGTCTATGCACTTTATGAAAATACTAACAGCGACCCCACTCCAATTTTCGCGCGCGACATTGGCGATAAAATTGTCGGGACTTTATGGCCCCAGTAGTACTAGTCCATCCGGAAACTGGCTGGAGTGATCCGTGGTGTTTGCACTGTGCAAAAAAGGTCAGAGTGCGAGCGACAGCCGAAAAAAGCCTATTGCACGGTGCAAAAAAGAAAGAATTTGCACAGCGAGCCTTAAACGTGCGACCTCGCATCGATTTTGCCCAAGGGAAAAAAATTTTGTCCAAGTGGGCAAAATGGAAAAAATTGCCAAACATTGGAAATTTTAGCCGTATAACATGTCACCCTATATTTTACCAAAAATTCAAAAATAAGGACTCTTCGGAAAGCGGACTATTCGTTTGGCGCGACTCTTCGCTTCCAATCGTCGCTGAGGTGATTTCCGCGACATGCGCTGTGCGAAAACAAAAGTTCGCTTATAGGCTGACCTTTTTTGCACAGTGCAAACGCCCAAAATCGCTCTAGCGACTTTCCAAACGGCCGAGTACAACGTGACGCAGATTTTGGGAACACGAAAAGATGGACTTATTTTTTTGGTAGACTTTGAATTTTAGTTATAAAAAAGAATTGCAAATTTTTTACCAATGCTTTGCAAAATGAAGCGATATTTTGGAAAATTTCCAAAAATTTTCAATTTTTGCGAAGTTTTACTTTGCACTGTGCAATTTCTAGCCTTTTGCACCGTGCAATAGGCTTTTTTCGGCTGTCGCTCGCACCCCGACTTTTTTGCACAGTGCATGTCGCGGAAATCACTCCAGCGACTTTTTCCGGAGGGCCTAGTACAACGTGACGCAGACTGTAATTTTTTCAGATTTGTCAGAAATCTGAATTTCATCGCCATCTCCAACTTGCCGGAGCCGAATCTCCAAACCTCCGAGGAGATTGGAATAATGGGCAGGAAATTATGAACTTATGGCTACAAGACAATCGGCTGGACTGGTTAGCAAAATTCAGCACTGTTCGGATTCAAAGAAGTGCAATTCCAGCTCTACACAGTGCAAGATTTATTTCTCTGGCGCCGTGGAGAAATTTTCCCTCTTTTTTTTATTTTGTGACACTTCGCAACAAAAATCAATAATTTCACGAAATGTCAAAAACCCATAAAATAAAATAAAAAAAAGAATTGGACGTTTTATTCGAATTCAGACGCAACCCGATGCCTTCGGACCGATTGTTTTGCCTTTTTCGTAAACAAAAAACGATTCGTTGGCTCGGAACTAATCGCTTTTACCTAAAATTTTTTCATCCTCAGCTCGCCCCCAATTACATCATAAGGCGTATTCGGTCGGCCATTATGGCGCGATAAGTCAGAAATTGTTGGCCTATGTCGAAACCGGAAACAATAAAAAAATTTGTCATGGATAATATAATTTTTTGGTGAAATTGGGTGCAAAATCAGGTTTAGGCTTTCGGACCAGGTCTTTGGCTTCGATTTCAACCTTTTATTGGTGTTTCGAAAGATTTTCAGCTAATTTTTGCCTTGATTTATCATGGATAATATAATTTTTTATCGAAGTTGGGTGGAAAATCAGGTTTAGGCTTTCGGACCAGGTCGTTGGCTTCTATCTCAACTTTTTATTGGTGTTTTGAAAAATTTTCGGCTAAATTTTTGACTTGATTTATCATGGATAATATAATTTTTTGGTGAAATTGGGTGCAAAATCAGGTTTAGGCTTTCGGACCAGGTCTTTGGCTTCTATTTCAACCTTTTATTGGTGTTTCGAAAAATTTTCGGCTAAACTTTTGACTTGATTTATCATGGATAATATAATTTTTTGGTGAAATTGGGTGCAAAATCAGGTGTAGGCTTTCGGACCAGGTCGTTGGCTTCTATCTCAACTTTTTATTGGTGTTTTGAAAAATTTTCAGCTAATTTTTTGACTTGATTTATCATGGATAATATAATTTTTGCGTGAGATTGGATGGAAAATCAGGTTTAGGCTTTCGGACCAGGTCTTTGGCTTCTATTTCAACCTTTTATTGGTGTTTCGAAAAATTTTTGGCTAAATTTTTGACTTGATTTATCATGGATAATATAATTTTTTGGTGAAATTGGGTGCAAAATCAGGTGTAGGCTTTCGGACCAGGTCGTTGGCTTCTATCTCAACTTTTTATTGGTGTTTTGAAAAATTTTTGGCTAAATTTTTGACTTGATTTATCATGGATAATATAATTTTTTATCGAAGTTGGGTGGAAAATCAGGTTTAGGCTTTCGGACCAGGTCTTTGGCTTCTTTTTCAACCTTTTATTGGTGTTTCGAAAAATTTCCGGCAAAATTTTGGCTTGATTTGTCATGGATAATATAAAATTTCGTCGAAATTTTATTGTAAATTTTTTTGATTGTGAAATACGGTTTGTCAATTGTAATTTATTTCTTCTTGGCGTTTTTTCGATGTTTTTTGTCTTGAATTTTGACTTGATCTGTCATGTATAATATAAATTTCAATCAATGAAAAATGCTTTCATACTGATTACAAAGCCAGTTGATGCGTTTGTTTAGAATTTGACTTTCGGGCGGTTGAGTACGCAACGTTGCGCGATTTCACTTCATTTTTTGTTATCTAATGGTTCAGATGGCGATTTAGTTTTCTCTCGGTGAAAGCGAAGGTTTTTAACGTTCTTTTTGTTTCAGGTAGTCGTATTAGAACTTACAGTAGCTCCTAGAGCATGTTTCGTGGCCAATTCACATACGGGTTTTTCTCAGTTTTATTTTTTTTGGTGCTAACATCAACGTCGGAGCTCTTGAATTCAGAGGAAGACGATGGGGGTTACATAAAAGACCCGAAAGTAAGTCCGTTCAAATATGATTTCTTAGGCGTTTAGGTGAGGAAAGGCGTCAGCTGGGCGCACAAATGTGCGAATAAAAGTTTTATTTGCACTTACGATTGCAACGTGGTCACTAACGTAACAGGCGATTGCACTCGCCCAAGTGGCACTAGTTGCTTCAATTTTATTGTTGATTATAATTACACTCTCTGGAAGACGCCTTTCCCACATCATCTCGCTGGACTTCAGAATTTCCCGACGTGAGTTTCAGTGATTTTTCGTTTTTGACCTGATGTCATGAGTAAGATCGCGATTTTGTAGTTGCTGGCAAGTACTGGAGCCTTTGATCTGTGGGATTTGGTATCGCCCTTGTGCCGCGATGCGAACATTCAATGTTAGAAGGGGAACTCCGAAGGTAAGATTTCAAATTTATATTGTTCATGGTTTAGATTGAAGGTCCGAAATAGAACATTCAAATCTGGAAATTCAACGCAATTTTAGTATTTTTAGATGTCTGAGTTTGTCAAAACGTATTCCATGGACTATTGTTATGGTGTTCGATCAAAATGCCAACAGTTTCTCCACCTCCTTCCACCTGAACTCGACTGTGATAAATTCGATCATCCGCGGCAAAATCTACGCCCAGATCTCACACTTTATAATCCAGAATGCGAGGTACGCACTCTTCTTGCGTTGGCGAATGTTTTTGGCCTTTTCTAGACCGATTTGATATGATTTCATTCACTTTCCCCCACATATACCTAGTATAATATAAGTTTCAGCTCACACCGGCCTTCAATTACACTCTCCTAAGCTCTCCGCCCCGATGTTTTCAACACCTGAGTCTGTCAACCGGGCTAGACAGCATCAAACCAATCGTGGATCAGTGTTATCTTCCCTGCAGGTAAATTATATTATCTTAGAGCAACGAATGTTTTAAAGCGGAATTTTGTCTGGTTTTGGACAAATATTTGATGTTTCTGGGTTTTAATAGCTGGGATGACCTCTGAACTCTTTGCAGGACCGACTATTTTGGACATATCAATGCCTTCTATCACTTTGTATTCATTTTTTGCACTGCGGTCGCCTTTTTTGCTCCTGCTCTTCCGGTAAGTGAATGTTTTGATTTTATTTCCTCGAAATTTTAGATATATCTGTCGAAGAATGTAAGGAAGCCCAAAATGGCCACTTGGAATTATGTCTTCAACCATTGTGTGGTCAATATCTGCATTTATTTCGGCTTGTGGAGCATATTTTTGATGTTGGTATACTTCAAGAAGACGGCGGTTTGCCAACAAGATCAGTTTGGAAATGCACTTAGGATTGATTTCTACACGATGTATGTGATTTTGGGATCGAAATTTGATACGATTTTGACGTAAATTTGATATTGTTTTAGATGGTGCAAAGCTCAACGAATTGCATTGCAATTCTTTTTGTCGTCAATAATATCATGGAGCTTGGTGCTTTCGTACTGTCTTCTCGTCGACCGTAACTTCAACAAGTCCTCGGAAAAGACAAAGTGGATTCTGTCAGTGGTGGTATATCTTCTTTCCGTCACTTTGGTCGTGATGTCAATGATCTGGGTAAGTTTTTATGGAAATGCCTCTTGAAATGTAATTTTAATGGAGGCTAGAACAGTACGAAGGATTTGTGTCGATCTTTGATAGCTGCTTACGTAACTTTTAGTAATTTTTTTTATATTATCCATGATTGATCATTAAATTTTTGGTTAAAAAAACTAAGATTAAGTTGGAAGGATGTTAAGGTAGGTCTAGTTAGCCCTTTTATGACTTTTTGAAGCTGTTTCGAGTTCAATTTGAACAAAATTTTATATTATCCATGATTGATCATTAAATTTTTGGTTAAAAAACTAAGATTAAGTTGGAAGGATGTTAAGATAGGTCTAGTTAGCCCTTTTGTAACTTTTTGAAGCTGTTGCGAGTTTAATTTGAACAAAATTTTATATTATCCATGATTGATCATTTAGTTTTTGGTTTAAAAGAACTAAGATTAAGTCGGAAGGATGTTAAGGTAGGTCTAGTTAGCCCTTTTGTGACTTTTTGAAGCTGTTGCGAGTTCAATTTGAACAAAATTTTATATTATCCATACAAACTTTTGTCTAAAATAATGTCCAAAAAAATTTCCCATGGATGTTTGATGAATGAAATTGTGTTTCAGGATGTCTACTACGCCGATCCCTACTACGGAGTGTGTCATCCGGGCATGGACCCCCTCCTCAGTGGACTGTTTTTGTACGTCCCCGCTGTTCTGACCTCGATCTTTCTTCTGGCCACATACTTAATTGGACGACACACGGGACAAATGAAACCGGTTCGTAAGGCCGAAAATTCGAAGCCAGTGGTCGGAGTCAACTTGGGAGGGATACATATTAATTTGTCCTTCCCGGGACTGGCTGCCAACCTTTTCATCTTCGTAATGGGAGCCATAACTCACTTTTCACCGAGTAGATCAACTCACGACGAAGTTCAGATGGTCAAGAACAGCATCAACTGCTTCACGAACCATTCGGAAAGCTTGCTTGGGCTGGTTCAACAAGGGTAAGGTCAATTTTGTCATGGATAAGATAATTTTTGATGAAAGAAGAGGAAAAATCTATCGTAGACGTCAAAGATAGGTCTGTAGTTTCTTACTGGGCATTTAAACGCGTATTTTAGCTGAGTTTCGACAAAATTTTGACTTGGATTTGTCATGGATAATATAAATTTTTTGAATTTTTGGCGTAAATTTTGCCTTTGCCGATGCCCCTAGGTTTATTATTCTTATTTTAATCATTTGCGGACTGTTTTCGATAGTTTTTTACCGAAATTTTGAGGAAATTTGTCATGGATAATATAAAAATTTTTTTATGTTGAGTTAAAACAGGCGTCAGATGGGGTGCACTTGCCTAACTTCCTCAGACTAGTGTTCAATTTTGTTATTCCCATCTATTTTTCGCAATTTTTGGTGATTCTTGATATTGTACTAGGCATTTTTTTCAGAAATTCCACCTCGAATTGCATGATCGACCCTCCAGATGTCTGGCAACCGGTCTGGATCTTTGTGCGCATGCATTTCCTCCCGATTTTGCCTTTGGGTGTAATTTTTTGCTACCTGTTTTATGCCTTGAAGGATGGGATTTTGAATACGGCGCTGGAGGAGAATGGTCACGAATTGGTGAATCTGAAGCCCATTCCGGATGAAGAAGAGAAGATGATGGAAAATGGGCGGTAAGAGCCGTAGATTTTATAAAATCTTTGATTTTTCATTTTAAATCTAATGTCTATGTGAATTTTAGCCCCTCTGAACCCAATCTGGGCACGATCTTTGCCAAGTCTAAAGTCTGATTCGATTCTGGATCCGTCTTACAATATTAATATTCATCTTTTACCTACAATATTATTATTCATCGTTTAGCACAATATTACCACGATTTGTTGTTGCAATAAGATTTTTCCGTGGTATTTGTCTGGTATTTTGATAATTTAAGTGGCGATCGTATCTGTCGATCAAGTAATAATACGTTGAAGTCGATTGTCAACCAATTTCACCTCTTTTTCAACGTCGATGTCATGGATAATATCAAAAAATGTTCGATTTCAGGCCAAATTCGAATCAACGAGTCCTCTCGACCAGCGACTCCGAAGTGGAACCACCTCGGCGACGTCGTCGTCGCAAACGACCCTCCCCACCGATCATCAGAGATGGGATCGCCAGCTCGGATTCGTCGGTGTTTTCCGATCCCCCGCCGAATCGCTTGCCCCCGAACTACGAGATTGGGCTTTACCGGATCGCGTTGGAGGCGATGATGAAAAATATGGCCAATAACAACATAAATGGGCCGCTGGAGAACGGAAATATGGTCGCGGGGACCATGAACATGATGCCAGGTCCTTCAGCCACCATGAACATGATGCCAGGCCCTTCAGCCACCATGAACATGATGCCAGGCCCATCGGGCACCTTGAATTTTGCTCCAACTCCGATGGGGAACCAAAATACTCACCAAATTCCAATGGAGAACATCGCAGGTCGCCCGACGGAAAACGAACACCTCCTGGATGCCATGGAAGCCATCCCGGGCGAGGGTGACGACTCTTCCATCTCCTACGACGACGACAGCAACGACTTCAACTCCGACGAGTTGAATTCCAACGACGAGCGGGATTTGGTAAGAAGAGTTTCAAAAAAGTTTGAAAAAAACAAGTGCTAACGATTAATACGACGCATTTCAGGCAGAAGAAGCACAACGTAGGGCACAGATACATCAGCAATATGCGCAGAAATAATGGAAGTCAGGTCTTTCACGGTTTTTTTGTAGTGTTGTCTTTGATCTCCACCTCACATCTCTTTCATTTAAAATACGGTGTCTGACACACATAACTCGGTAATTACTCCTTACAATATCATTCTTTCTCTGTTCTCGATCTCAAGAAAAATGTCATTCTTCTCAGGAATAAATAAAAACCCTTCATGGATAATATAGAATCTTTGCTAATCAACGTTTTTAAGATGGTTTATAACACGACAACAATATATAAAAAGATAACAAAACGAAGAACTTTAAATTCCATCTTCCTTGATCCAGTCGGCGACACCCCAGATTCTGATGGTGTTGTCGGAGTAGCCGGCGAACAGGGTGTTTCCGTCTTGGGACCAGGCCAGGGATGTGCATTGAGGGGCGGCGCTTCCGGACACGTCCAATTTGAGTTCGTCGAGGGTGGAACGGTGCTCCAGGTCCCAGATTCGGATGGTGGAGCCGACGGCGGCACACAGCCAGTATCTGTTGGGGGAGAAGGTGAGGGCGTTGATGGTGTCTTGGGCGTCCAACTGGTACAAGTGCTTGTTCTCGGTGAGGTCCCACAAGTTGGCAACGCCGTCCTTTCCGCCGGACGCGCATAGGGAGCCGTCGGGGGAGACGGTGGTGGCGTTGATGAAGCCGGTGTGACCAATGTGGTTGGTCTTCAGACGGCAGTTGGACAGGTTCCACACCTTCACCACCTTATCCCAACCCGCCGACACGATGGATGGGCTTGGGGAGGTGGAGGCGAAACGCACGGACGAAACCCAGTGACTGTGCCCGTCGTCCTTCTCGGAGAGGGTGAGCTTGCACTGGGCGAGGGTGTTCCACAGACGAATCGTGCGGTCACGGCCTCCGGAAACGATCTGACGGTTGTCGGCGGAGAAAGCGACAGAAAGGACGTCCTTGGTGTGGGCAATGAACTGACGAGAAGTCTTTCCGCTGAAAAATGCTCAATAGAATCGATTTTCACTAGAGGCCAATCAACTACGACAAAACTCTTCAAAATATAGACAAAATCAAAAAAATTTGACCTTAAACTACCCTAAAATAAAAGAAATCAAAAAAAACGTACGTGTTCAAATCCCAGAGACGGAGAGTTCTGTCCCATGAACCGGTGAGGGCAAAGTGTCCATCGTGGGAGAGGGCAACATCGGAAACAAAGTGACCGTGGCCGAGAAGAGACTTCAGAGGCCGACCTCCGGTGATCTCACTTCCAAAGGTTTGGAGGTCCCAAACGAGCACGGACTTGTCTGAAAACACACGAATTAAACGTTAGCACGTCCATAAAGACAAATCTCATACAATCCTCGCTAAAAGGAGGCAGTTTCGGGCTGCTTTTGCTACGTTCGTCATGGTGAATATCCGAAACAAGAGTTTACACTATTCAGAACCGCAAAGTGCACTTATCCTAAAACCCAACAAAAAGTCGCAAAAACATACCACGGGAAGAGGAGATAAGGGTGTTGGGATTGGATGGGGAGGTAGCCAATTGAGTGATGGCACCATTGTGACCTTCCAACTTTCCGCGTAAGCTCAGGGCGGCCTTCTTGATAGCTGTTTCTCCTTCCATATTGGTTGAGACTATGGGTAAACCCTAAAAAGCAAAAGCTCCGTAAAAACCACATCGGAAATCGACTTCAATTTGTAAAAACAGCGCGGAAATGTCATAAAGAATATAAAAGAAATCTATAATCATAAAAACTCGTCTAAATCCCGGATAAATTCCACTAAAATACGCAAAAATCCCACGAAAAAATTTTTCGAGCAACGACAAAAAACCTTTTTGCCTAAAACAAAGCGTTTCGAGACTCACAACAGGCAAACTGATCTTGGCATTCTGTTGCAAGTAGTTTTTTATCGAGAAATTTTAGCGCCGACAAATGCGTTTTAACTTACGGTTGATGCATCGGTCGTCCTAGGGCCATAAACAGCAACTTCTTTGTTATTCACCCAAAAATCCGCTTGTTTTTGCAATTTTTATTACACTTTATACCTAAAATAATATAATTGTCCCATCTTTGCTTAAGTTCCTAGGTCCTTGTTTGCACGATATTGCACTAGCCATGTAAAGAGATCCGAAGAATAGAATGGTACAGTTTCAAATCTTTCGAAATTTTTAAACACATTGCGAGTATTGAACTTTTGAATTTTCGTGGAGACAAGTGTATATTACACATGACATCAACATAAAGCAAAATATGTGCTTATTTTTGTTCAGGCATGCTGTGATCTTCTTCAGCAACCAAATGAAAATGAATTTTACGGCGGCTTTCCAGTAAATCTAACTTTTAAATGCGTCAGATCTGGCGTTATTGCAATAGACTTACGTTAGGTCTGCTGGCACTACCACGCTAACAATTGTTGCCAAAAAATGTGGCATTGTGCATTTTTATAATTTTCCTTTTTGTTGAAACTAGGATTGTGATTTTGACAGAATTTTTGACGTCAAATTGCCGTCATTTTCGTCAAATTGCCGTCATTTTCGTCAAATTGTCGTCCTTTTCGGTTTAAAGGTGTCTAATCATTAGAAACATTGTTCAAGGTAGTATAGGGACTTCAAACATGTTTAAGCCCATGTACAAATTAAAACAACAGCTTATAACAACATAGGCATGCAATTGTTTCTGGAAGAAAGTTCGAGTTTCTCTGTTTCTTCTCATCCACAACCCATCTCTCTATGTCCACTACCCCTTGCACAACCTTGATTTCAAATCGGGATTACACCTCTAAAATGAAGAATAATCTCAAAATTACACAAAAATAACTTTATCCTAGTCCATTACTGACAGAGACAATATAATGAGATAGAGAGTGCGCTAATGGTTGCCATTTTATGGGCAGTTGATGGCTTTACCGACGTAAGCGTGCAGATTGGCTTCACGGAAGGCTTCGGAGAGAGTGGGGTGGGCATGACAAACGCGGGCAATGTCTTCGCAAGACGCTCCGTATTCCAGGGCTAGGACCGCTTCTCCAATCATCTCGCCCGAGTTCTGAAATATTAATGAATATTTTGCAAAATTATGAGAGTTAGGTTATACTTGACCTAGTATAAGGTAAAAAAGGTAAAAAAATTTGGCGAACCAAACTAAATTTATGACTAAGGAGGTTCTAACATTGCTTCTTTATCTTTTACAATCTAAGTTACTAAGAATATTAACTAGTTTTCCGCAAAATATTGCACTTGACATCAGATGTTTAGTACAACATCCAAATCCTTGAAAAATCGAGAAGCGTGTCGGATTATACTTCAAACAGCTAAACAAAGTCCTACTCTTCCTTGCAAAGCAAAAAAATCGTCAAAAATAAATCAATTTCGCTCAACCCAGCACTTTTTTCCATCAGCTGTCTTGTGTAACATCAAAAACTTCTCAAAACTATTCTAAACTTCAAACAAATTCAGAAAACCACGTACAGGTCCAATAATATGGACTCCCAAGAGTCTATCACTTTGTTTGTCGGCCAACACTTTAACAAATCCTTCACTGTCATTATTCGTTTTGGCTCGTGAGTTGGCGACGAATGGGAATTTGCCAATTTTGTATGCTACCTTCTCCTGTTTAAGTTGTTCTTCGCTCTTTCCGACCCATGCGACCTCGGGGTGAGTGTACACAACTGATGGAACGCAGTTGTAATCGATGTGAACTGGGCCTCCGCAAATTCCTTCGATCGCAATTATTCCTTCATCTTCGGCTTTGTGGGCGAGCATTGGTCCGTCGATTATATCACCAATAGCGTAAATATTCTCGACAGAGGTCTGGAAGCGAGTGTTGACTGGGATTCGGCCTCGCTGGTCTAATTGAATTCCGACATTCTCTAATCCAAGGTTGGCACTGTATGGACGGCGGCCGATAGCGACGAGAAGGACATCACATTCCAGCTAAAAACAATTTCAATTAGTTTGAAACGCCATGAAATACATTACAAACGTCGAAAAAGTAACAAACAATAGAAAAATTATATTACACTAGGCAAAATTTATATTATACTTAACAAAAAGTAACATGAATGAACCGGAAATCAAAGAAAAAGACAACTCACATCCTGTTTCTTTCCATCCTTAGCTCCTTCAACTGATACGGTGATGTTTGAACCATTTCTTTGAGCTCCAGTGACTTTAGTGTTCAACAAAAATTTGAATCCCTGTTTCTTCAAGATGTTCTGGAAAACTCTGGCGACTTCTCCATCAATTCCAGCGCCTCCAATACTGCCGAGGAACTCGACGGCAGTTACTTCAGCGCCAAGTCGTTGCCAAACTGAGCCGAGTTCAAGTCCAATGACTCCGGCACCGATAACAACCAATTTCTTGGGCACTTCGGTCAAATTCAGGGCCCCAGTTGATGATACTACCTAAACAATCAGTTCAGAATCAACTTTACAAGTCATAAACCTTTTAAACATAAAAGATTATGCAGAAACAACGATTTCAGTCTAAAATAAGGTCCAGATCAAAAAGCTTCTGTAAAACGGTCAAATCTTCTGATCCCTTGCTATTCATTAGAAAGAACACCCTCCAGACTCCACAAAACGAGTAAAACATACTTTTTTCTCGTCAATTTCAATTCCAGGGAACGGCGTGACTTCGGATCCGGTAGCAATAAGAATGTTCTTGGTGTTGACCTTCTCCACCGAGCCATCAGCCTTCTTCACAGTGACCTAAAGACGGAAATAGAAACAAAAAAGATTTGCCTACCTCATTCTTTCCCGTAATTGTGCCCAATCCATTCAAAAGATTGACTTTGTTCGCCTTGAACAAAGTCGCAACACCAGATGTCAGACCCTTCACGGACGTCTCCTTGGCCTTGAGCATAGTGGCCAAATTGAGTTTAGGAACCACTTCAACACCTCGAGCGTTCAAATCTCCGTGTTTTGCCAGGTGATAGAAGTGAGAATTGTTCAACATGGCCTTCGAGGGAATACATCCAACATTCAGACAAGTTCCTCCCAAAGTGTCGTTCTTCTCCACACAAACCGTCTTCATACCGAGTTGAGCGGCTTTTATAGCAGCCACATAGCCGCCAGGACCGGATCCAATCACAACAATATCAGCATCTGCAAAAAACGCAATAAATTTCCACGAATTTCTTCAAGCTGGTAATGGATAATATAAATTTGTCTCTAAAAACAAACAATCAAAGAAAAAACTTACCAATCTTGGATGAGTAGAACCTGCAAAGAGCGGGACTGAACTGTGCATGCCTTTGAACAGCAAACCGGGCCAGCATCTTCGAATGCAGGGACCGAGAAGAATACCCACTAAAAAAGATAAAACTGTGAAGAAGAAACAAATTCCCCGCATTTTCAACCGGCTTAAAACACACAGGACGTCATTGTAAAGCTATCAGCGAATAACAAGAGTCAATCACACGGATTCCAAGAAATAAATACTATAAAATTTAACCTAAAGCAATACCAGAAACTATATAATATAATTTCAAAATACTATATCGATCAGAGATCAAAACGACGACGGCTGACCAAGACACGAGCATTTCCGTTCGTCTTCAAGCATGGCAAGATTGAAAAGACACAAAAAGTCCTCAGAATCAATTAGCAATTTTTGACACTTCGCATCGATAAATATGTGGCATTTCGTCATATCGCGTAAAAATATTCGGTAAAATTGGAGAAGGTTGTTCTTGTCGATCTGTGGCTGTTGCCATGTTTGTTTTATCCAAATTCAAGTACACAGCAAAGATATTGCCGCTACATTTAGGCGAGGACTTTTTAAGCACTTTGATCAAACGGATTGATGCCGATTTTGCAAATTATGTAAGGGGCGTTCTTTTTTTTTGTGTTTAATATTTAGATGACGACTTTTTCTTTCCAGTGCAAACAAAAAATCCATACGGCAAACTTTTTTCGACGCCTTTGTGCCGAACTTATTCATAACACCTGTCTAAAATAATGTTTAATCTCTTCCTCTCAGGTGATCATCGATGTTGGACTATGCTTGACCTTCTACGATTTCCAAAGCATTGGAGCATCTTATCTAATGGCCGGCGATGCCTCAAGTTACACTCCAGTTGAATTCCGTTACTTGGTTTTCCAGCCCTTCCGAGGAGAAGTAATGCAGGCAACGATTTCGTCATGCACAACAGATGGTGTGAAACTTACAATGGACTTCTTCAGTGACATATTTGTGACTCCTGACAACCTTCCAGAGGTCTCTAAATTGTAAGTTCATTGATTTTTTTATTATTTTGTTTTAGTGATGAGAAGGAGCAAGTTTGGATATGGGAATTCCAATCAGAGGAAGGCGGTGATCCCGTCAAATTCTACATGGAGCCGGGGAAGACTGTAAAGTATGTTTTTTAATTATATTTTTTGTAATTTAGTGAAGAGTTCTGTAAAATACGACGATTTTCTCTAAAACATCAACTTTTTTGATGGATTTTTCGAATTTTTGCTAATTGAGGATATCTTTTTGGCTGTAACTTGCCGACAACGTAATATTTTATCGTAAATCGGCTGTGCAATTGTAGATTTCGAGTCACAGACATCAAGTATCGAAGTGTTCAGCCAGGAACGTCGTCCGAAGTCAAAGTCATGGAGATAACTGGAACAATGTCAGAACATGGTCTGGGCTGCGTGGACTGGTGGGCACAGCCCGCAGAAACTGGCGATGACGTCGAACCCGCCGAATCGTAGCCATTTTCGATACAAAATTTCATTTTTAATACCTCTTTGTTACTTGTTGATTTGTTATTGTTGAAATGTATAAAGAAAACAAGAAAAGTTCATCCGAACTGACGTCTTGACCCGTTCACCTGTCGCGTAGAGCCCCGGACTTTTGCGTTCACACGTCCTCATAACTCAAATCACTAATGAGAACACTTTTTGCCGCAGGGCAAGAGCCATAAACCTGTCTGATTTGAAAACGTTTAAGAGGTGATTTTGGAGGCCGGAACTTCCGGCAGGGTCATTTCCGAGAATTTTATACCATTTTAAAATTAATTAGGTCTTCAAAAGCAAGAAATTGTAAATGGTTTTCCGGTCATTTAGATACTAGTCCGTCGGTAAAGTCGCTGGAGTGATTTCCGCGACATGCACAGTGCGCAAGCAAAATTTCACTTCGCACTGTGCAATTTCTTGCTTTTTGCACCGTACAATAGGCTTTATTCGGCTGTCGCTCGCACTCTGACCTTTTTTGCACAGTGCATGTCGCCGAAATCACTCCAGCGACTTTGCGGACAGACTAAATATAGTAATAAGAGATTTTATTTTAAAATTTTGATTGATAAAATTTTTTGGTATGCTTTTATTTGGCCAAATTCCAATTGTTGTTGTTTATTTTGGGGGCCTTTATTGTTTGTTACCAAGATTAGAGCAGTTTTTATGGCTTGTTTGCAAAAATAATTAGCACAAAAAATAGTTTTGCTTCAAAATTTTGCCTGAGGGGCCCAGGCGACATACCTGTTATTGTTTGAAAATTTTAGCCCACGCTTTACAGGGAGAACTGAATAGGGAAGTACCCCAAGTGCGACGCTCAGATTTTCTTTAAATTTTGCATGCACATCAGGCATTAGTCACATATCAATGAAAGTGTAGTCTAGGATAATTTGACAAGGGAAGTACGCCCAATTTTCTTCAAATTTTGCACAAAGTTCAGGCATAGTCCACTTATCAATTTACTGACATGTGCAAACACCAAAAATCAACCCAGCGACTTTGAAAAATAAATTCATGAAAGTGCAACGCTCTGAATTTCGTAAAATTTTTCACACACGTCAGGCATAGTCCACTGATGAATGCCTGCAAATTTCAGCTCAAGCTTAGCAAGGGGAGTCTGCCAAAACAATACGTTTTCTACCCTAATCTTTCTCTGCGCGACCTTCTAGAAGAAAAATTTTTTATAGTAACAATAAAATGCTGCAACAATCTTCAGAGAACTCTGATGCACTTTTTTACACTTTACAAAAATCATCCCAGAGTAATCTTTAAACCGGCTGTAATGTCCATTTCCGCTCCAAATTGTAATAAAAAATCCCGGGGCAAGGTCATTCGTTGTAAAGCTGGAGGCCGTTACAATCACTTTTACTCGGTCCATTTTATTTGATCCTTCCGTTTTTCAAAGATTCCTCAAGGCCGAATCAGACAATTTCGCGGTTGCAGACGTTTTTTAAGCGGAAATTTTCATTTTCATTGAAAAAAGTTTGGAAAATTTTGAGCTAAAACTTTCGGTCTTACTGCAATAAGAAATAAGTTTTTTTGAACAAAAAAATTTTTCAAATATTTTGCACTGTGCAAAGAATGTCTTCCACCGCACTGTGCAAAGCTATTTTTGCTCTATTTTTAGCTTTGCACAGTGCAAAAAATTCGTCCCACCGCACTGTGCAAAGCAATTTTCGCCTTATTTTTGGCTTTGCACAGTGCAAAATTTTGTTTTCTTGGCATTGTGCGGAATTTTGATTTCGTTGCACTGTGCGACATATATATAATAATATGGCAGTGACTTCGAAATGTTTTGAGTTACAGTATCAAAAAAATTTTTGAAATCGAAAAAAATTTAGAAAATTTTTGCACAGTGCAAAAAATATCACCTATTGCACTGTGCAAGCCCATTTTTGCCTTATTTTTGGCTTTGCACAGTGCGAAATTTTGCTTTCTTTGCACTGTGCGGAAAGTTAACAGTCTTTGGCAATCGTGATTTTGCCATCAAAAAACCAAATATATAATCTTCGGCAATCGCGATTTTACCATCGAAAAAAAGGCGTCAATATCTATTTTACAAATAATTTGTTTAGGTCAACAATGAAGTTGCTTTTTCCCATTACCATCTTTTGTTTCTACATATCTACGAGCACTTCCGTCTTGCCGGACTGCGGTCGGATCCCGCCGAATTTTTGGTGCAAAAATATGCAGATTGCGACACATTGCGGGGTTGCGGCGGCTTGCCAACGCTACAATCAGCTGAGTGCGAATCGAAAAGTTCACGTTCAAATCATCATGGAGTCGTTGTGTCCGTTCTGTCAACGGTTCATTGTCGACAAGTTTTATCATGATGTGTACTTGAAGTTCCGAGGATACGTTGAAGTGGAGTTGGTCCCTTACGGGAATGCCGAGCGAAATGTGAGTGGGGATTGGTCGGTAATTGAAGGGGGAAGTGCTCAAAAGTACCTAAAGTGCAACTCTCAGATTTCCTTTAAACCTTGAACACACATTGGACATATGCCACATATCAATTCCTGAAAACTTTAACTCGAGCTTTGCAGAGAGAACCAAGATATTCAACAATCTTTGCGGTCGAGAGAGCACGCGAAAGGCGGAGAGCGGTCACAGAGGAAAACACTTTTTGGCCGTACGTATCTTTGTCAGTTTCGCGGGGAAAAAATTATTTTCTGTGGAAACATTATCCGCTACGTTAAAAATAGGCATGAAGCATTTCATACCAAAATTCGCAAAAAAAGTGTCACATTTTCGCCAACATTCGACCTAAAAATCTCGGTCGTTTCTGCAAAGCGCGAGGTAGAAGTCTCGGATGTGTCTTAGAAAAAATATGGCTAAATTTGTGCCAAGTTTCATCAAAATGTTTGGGATACCTACCCTGTTAATGGAACTCTGCCCAACAACCTCCAACAAAACCTATTTAATGGGGAAGTGCCGCAAGTGCGACGCTCAGATTTTGATGAAACTTGACACAGATTTAGTATTACTGTTTCTAAGACATATCCGAAACTTCTAACTCGCGCATTGCAGAAATTTTAGATCGAAAGTTGGCGAAAATGTGAAATTTTTTTGCGAATTTTAGTATGAAAGGCTTCATGCCTATTTCTATCATTGAGAGTAATGTTTCCACAAAAAATTTATTTTTTTCCCCGCAAAACTGACAAAGATACTCTCTGTGACCGCTCTCCGCATTTCGCGTGCTCTCTCGGCCACAAAGATAGTTGAATATCTCGGCTCTCGCTGCAAAGCGCGAGCTAAAATTTTCAGGAATTTATATGTGGCCTATGCTTGAACTTTGTGCAAACTTTAAAGAAAATTGGGGGTACTTCCCTTGTCAAATTATCCTAGATTACACTTTCATTGCCCATAGCAAGATTTGCCACACATTATTCATATCATTTTGAATACAGTACCCAGCAGGTGCCTCTTGGAGCATTCTGATATTTCAGCTACAAAAAACGGTCAGTATACCCTTTTCGAATCCAAAAATCACGTTTTTCTGTCCCCTTGAATCCGAAATTCTCGGGGTTTCCCCGATTCCTCTCGATTTAATTCGACAGATTACTGTATCTTACTGTATTTTCTCTCTAAAAACTCTCTAAACCCCAATTTCCAGGGCATGTCAATCACGTGTCAGCACGGCGAAAAGGAGTGCGAGATCAACACCTTCTTCTCGTGCGCTCAACAGCACGTGAATCCGTCGTTCGACTTTGTCTATTGCATTGAACGAGAGCTCAAGAACTTCAGCAGCTTCGAGGTCGCCAAAACCCGTTGTTATCGGGAGCAAAACGTCCCCACCGCCACCCAAACCCGCCTCCAGTCCTGTACGTACGGCAATGAGGGCCGACAACTGCAGCTGCAGGCCGCGCGCATCACCGAAGCCGAGTTCCCCGAGCTCCATTTAACCGTTCCCTACACGATCATCAACAATGTGAGCCTGGTGAGTGCGCAGCATATGCGCTCCAATCTGGGCTTGATGATTTGCGATTGGTATGTGGGAAGGAATTTCGTCCCACCACCGTGCAAGGAGTTGAGTTAATGTACAAACGGAAAGGAGGATTATGAACAAATAAAGTGCCAAAGATATGTCGGGAATTTGGTCGATTTGATTCTAAATCAAAGATTCAGCTAAGATACGAGGTGAAATCATATATTTTCGTCAAAATTTGGGCAAAAATATCAAAAAATCACCTAAAGTAATATAATTTTTGCTTAAAATTTTATCCAAATATATGAATTTATTTTCTAAATCCAAGATTCATCTGATATACCGAGTGAAATCCACTAAACTCATCCATTTTCATCAAAATTTTGTCGAAAACATTAAAAAATTGCCTAAAGTAATATATTTTTTTCTTAAAATTTTATCCAAATATATGAATTTCTATTGTATATCCTAAAATACTCTCAGCAACGTTCGATTTTGTCTCTTTTTCATAACAAATCGCTTCAAAAATATCCAAAATCACCTAAAGTAATATAAATATAATTTTTCGCAAATTTTTCAAAATTAAGTGGTTCCACCCCATGTTTCAGCTAAATCGACTCTTACGGCGTCAAACTCCTTTCGAATTTCCTTTGAATTCCATCCAAATCATCTAATTTTACCTTCTCCATCAAGAGGCCAGACTTTCTTCCGATGTATTCGACTTCTTGGAGGTGTATTGGGCCTGAATCGCGGTCACATCGAGCTCCTCGACCTGACTGAAAACCAGGGGTGGTCACCCTGCCGGGCCGGACTCAAAAATGGCAAATTGAAACCGGACCGGAAATTTCCGGTCCGGTTTCCTGTGGTTTTATCATAATGCCAAACCGTTGGCATTCATTGTTTTCGTGCCGGGAAAATTATTTGATAGGTTGTTGTTGTAGTTTATCAAGTTCTAACAAATTTACTGGCTTTTTTCATGTTTACTGTCAAAAATAGTGCATATATAGTAATGTATTACAGTAGTACTACCTAGACCGAAGCTTTTTTAATAACTTTAGTTCCCAAATTCGCAAAATCGGGCTTGTGCGGGCCGGGCAGGGCTTCGGGTCGAAAATCGGAAGAATAGGTGCCGGTGATCACCGCTTCTGAAGACCGTGTCGAGCTTGAAGTGATCTGCTAATCCACTGTCAAGTTTTCCCTTTGCGGGTCAAGTGTTCCTCTCAAAATTCTGACACAATTTGACGAAAATGACTTCAATTTGACACAATTTGACGAAAATGACTTCAATTTGACACAATTTACCGAAAATGACGGCAATATGACACAATTTGCCGAAAATGACTTCAATTTGACACCATTTGCCGAAAATGACTTCAATTTGACGTCAATTTGAAAAATCCTGTCAAAATCACAATTTTTCATCAAAAAAAAAGAATACCGGTTCCGCGGCGACAACCACATTTCCATGACGCTCATGTTTCGCAGTCATTTGTCATTTGTTCGATGATTTTTGGATCGGGGATTCCCCTGCCTCGTGATCGAGTCAAGTGATCTAGTTCGAGTGTTGGGAAATGGAATTCAAATCCAGTGGAGGGTCACTGTTGGTCAGGCGATTTGGGAATTAATCCGAGAAGAGTCGGGAAGCACCCGGGAAACCCCGAGAATTTCGGATTCAAGGGGACAGAAAAACGTGATTTTTGGATTCGAAAAGGGTCTACTGACCGTTTTTTGTAGCTGAAATATCAGAATGCCCCAAGAGGCACCTACTGGGTAGTGTATTCAAAATGATATGAATAATGTGTGGCAAATCTTGCTATGGGCAATGAAAGTGTAATCTAGGATAATTTGACAAGGGAAGTACCCCCAATTTTTTTTAAAGTTTGCACAAAGTTCAAGCATAGGCCACTTATCAATTCCTGAAAATTTTAGCTCGCGCTTTGCAGCGAGAGCCGAGATATTCAACGATCTTTGTCGCCGAGAGAGCACGCGAAATGCGGAGAGCGGTCAGAGAGGGAACACTTTTTGGCCGTATCTTTGTCAGTTTTGCGGGGAAAAAGTTTATTTTTTGTGAAAACATTGCCCGCTATGGTAGAAATAGCCATGACAAGTTTCATATAAAAATTTGCAAAAAAGTGTCACATTTTCGCCAACTTTCGGTCTAAAAATCTCGGTCGTTTCTGCAAAGCGCGAGCTAGCAGTCTCGCTTATGTCTTAGAAAAATTAATACTAAATTTACGTCAAGTTTCATCAAAATCTGAGTGTCGCACTTGGGGCACTTCTCCTGTTAATAGAATGAATGATTAGTAATAAAATTTTCTTCGTAAAATTCAATTTTTTTTTTTGATTTTTCAATAATTCACTGCATCTAAAATCACTGTTTGATTGTAAAAACCAAATCGTGTAGTTTTACTATATATGGTAACAAAAAAAAGTTTTCGAGTCATCCATCAGACGTTCATAACAAGTGATGTTTCCATAAACGGCTCGATTTTTGGTTCAATACTGTAAAGCCATCTGTCATGATAACCCAAAAAGCACGTTCCGATGGGTTGATGAATGTGTTCTGACTCAAAATTTTTTGCGATCTTCCGTTTTGAGTCCAATGAAATACGAAATTTGCCTGTTTTTACTAGCCGGCCCGAAACGTCTTGACATGTTTTCGCACAGTGCAGTCGGCGTCGCAAAAAGGCCTATTGCACGGTGCAAAAAACAAGAAATTGCACAGTGCGGAGAAAAATTTTGTTTTCGCACAGTGCATGTCGCCGGAATCACTCCAGCGACATTACGGACGGAGTAGAAAGCCGTTAAAAAATTTTAAAAAGTGTTAAATCATTTTCAGGATCAACCAAAGCCGCACAGTGCAAGAAACGGCAATTTATTTTGACCGCACTGTGCAGTCTTGTCAAATTTTTTTGCACAGTGCAGCCAAAAAGGTTTTGCACTGTGCGACGAACTGTTTTTTGGATAGCACAGTGCATGAATTCAATTCTTTTTTTCTAACACGATCGCACAGTGCAGGCCAAAACTTTTTGCACTGTGCGATAAACAACACATTCGCTAGTGATTTGGTTTCTTTGCACTGTGCGGCAAACGGTTTTTCACGGCACAGTGCGAAGAAAGTCGCAAAGTCGTTTTTCGTCCGCACCGTGCAACTGTTTCGAAAAAAACTGTTGCACCGTGCAAAACACAAGACGTCGGGAAAAGCGACAAACCTCCGCACTGTGCAAACAGAGAAAAACGCACAGTGCAAACGAATGACTTGCACTGTGCGGAAAAGTCTTGCGAATTTTTGCGCCGACTAGTACTGTAATTTTTTGTGTTAAATATTGGGTCTATTTGGAAGCACAAGAGAGAAACAAGAAAAGAATTTATGTTTTTCTCTGACCGTCTCTCCATTTTTGCATAGTCTCTCCTCTGCAAAGATTGTTGAATATCTCGAGTCTCTCTGCATAGCTTGAGCTAAAATTTTGAGGAAGGTATCTGTGGCCTAGATAGATCATTCATGGTAAATTTGAATTAAATCGGAGCCTTAAGTCGTGAGAAATTCGGCTTTTAAAATTTGAGAAATTTCAAAATTTTTACTGTAAGTTTTAATGTTTTGGAAGCAATCAAAAACAAAAATTGATGAGATACCACAACTAAAAAGCCAAATACAGTGAATGGAACCTTTGTAAACTTTAAAATTTACCATTTTCCTAATAGGTGACATTTTATACGAAAAATTTTAAAATTCCAAAAAATTCCACAATTTCCGTAAGAAATTGGTCGATTTTTCCGCGGACGTTGTTACTGTCGCATTAGCTTTCGTACACGCTCATTTCCAATCCAACAGACTCAGTGATTACCCCAAAATCGGGATATTTTAATATTATTTTACATCAGGATTATGTTTATTCGTTTCATCAGCCAATTTCTCTCTCCCCAAATTCAGCTCCGACCTTCACGCGTCGTCGCCCGGCAGATAAGGCAGAAAGCCGCCATTTGTCGGCGAAATCTCCCATCTTGCCGTTGCATTCGTCATTGACCCAAACGCCGAGGAATTTGTTGGGGCGCTCCGAGTGCACAGTGCACTCAATGGGAAAACGAAATTAGGCATTGCGATCTGGTGGAGAGCAAAGCTATGTCTAGGGAGGGCTGAGAAGGTCCGAATGGACTGAGAAAACGAGAGAATATCGGTTTGTTCAGCCTAAAATATTCGTTATTGTATTAAAAACGGTCGGAAAATTTCCGAAATTAAGAAAAAATTGGGTTGTCATAAAAATGTGCATTATACAAAGACCATGCCTAAACATTTTGCCTTGAAATGTCTCACCGACCCAACTCTTGTATTATATTTCCTACCGTACGGGTTGAAGAACCGGCTTCGAGGATGAGGTCATCGTTTTTCCATTGTCTTCTTCGACAAATTCCTTTTCGACTTTTTTTCTTATTTTTGTCACGCGGAGGAGTTTGTCATAAAAAGTAACAAGTAATAACTGCTGAACAAAGAGTACAGTATCCATAGTGCTTGTCAAACTCAAAAATGGATTCGATTTTTTGTCAGAAAAGGCCAAAAGATCCTCAAAAAATATTGAACATGATGATCCAACATGGTCAAAGTAAAATGCTCGTAACTCAGCGGATATTCGATATTAAAAGCTCAAATTCAGACGATATATTGTCCATAGCGGCAGCTACAATCCTCTATCGGCGTTTAACTTTGCCTGCAATTTGAATATTCAAATTTTAAGTTCAAAGTTTAGTCATCGAATTTTTCAAGTTTTTAAAGAACTTTAAATTTTTTTGGATTGTCGTTGTTGTTTTTATAAAATATTTACAGTACGAAGAACTGACATCGCGACGATCAATTTTCTCTAAACAGCTCCGTATGCGGCCCATCGGGCATCAAGATATTAACCATGGCGTTGCACGTCCCTAAAACAAGGTCCATCCTCCAAAACCCGTCATTTTATTTATTTTCAAATTACCGTAGCCGATTTTAGGATAACCACAGGTATTTTTGCGCCACTCTGATGCAATATACACATGGTTCGTTCGATTTTCCATTATTGCACCAAAGTTTTCCGAGCGTCGAATTCCCGCGCACCCATCGATATTGTTTTATCATGTGGGGAGGAAAGCCAAAAGTTGGCGCGTCGCAAAAAAGGGCTTCCCCAAACCCATCGAGAACCCAGCCCACCTCAACTGATCGAACTTTTCGCTCCGCCCCTCGGCGAGCCTCTAAAACCGGGCGCTCGGCGTTGGGATGTTCATGTTGAGGGCTGGGTTGGCTTCGGACGGCGGTCAAGGTGTCGCTAGAGCGCCGAAAAGGTTGGTTTGCATATTATTGGGTTACGTACGGTATGGCGAAGGGCTCTATGTTGTTATTCCCAAAGATTTGGTCGATTTTGAACGTTTTTTGAGCGATTTTTTGGATGGACATCAGATCTGATGTGCAAGGTAAAATTTGGTCGATTCTTCGGCCAGAATAACGACCAGAGCGGTCAATGGTAAGTCATGATATTGAATATGCCGTCCTTTAAGACCGTAAAAAATTTAAAGGCACTGTGCTGAATCAGCGTTGGAGTATGCTGATTTTGAGTATCAGTCAGACTAAAGGGCTGAACTTGCTGAAAAGGGTCAAAACTGATATCAAACGTTATTGTAAAGCTTTCTGGCGAACTTTAAACAGTATTAGCGGTAATGGGAATTCATATTCAGCAAGTGTTAGCCTGAATTTTATGATTTACAGCTATTTTTTGGTCAAAAAATCATAAAATGATGACATATCAAAAAAGTGGTCTAACTTAATATCGAATAGTCGTCCATCAGCACTACTTTGCATTTATCCTCCCTATGGCGTTCTCTAATAATACCAAAAATCGTTTTAAAACCCATTCCAACTCCACCAAGATATGACCTTTTCTTTGCGCTGTCGCGAAAAGATGACCAAATCAGCAAAGTCCGCCCCACGTGTTGTCGATGTCTCTGAAAGATAGACCCAACCGAAACCCAATCTCTTTGATATCTCGAGTTGCGATGGATAAACAACCCCGTTATGAAGCAATTAGTTCCGTCGGTCATCAGAATATTCGCTGACGCAAATCACAAGGTCACTTTTGTGGGTTTGTCTGTCTAGAAAGGTCTGCATTGTGGTCGGACCTTCTAGGCGATGCCAGAGATTTGTGGCGCATTCCGGAAGACGCAGAAATTTGCATATATGAACGAGGGAGAGCAAAAAATTGGATTTGAAGGGATTTGTGGGTGATGGGGAAGGTTTGGATGGATTTTTTTGGTGATTAGGGTGGATATATTCAATAAACTTTGATTACACATTGTGCGGTAAGGCTTCTAGTTTCTATTAAGACCATTTTTACTTGAAGGATTACTGTAATTTTTGTGATTTTTTGATTTCTACAAAATTATCGGGGTTTCCAAAAAAAAAATCAAATCTTATGCAAATTTTTGAGCGTATTTTGTAAAACTGATTTTCAACATACGATCTGCAAGTCAGGCACTCCATCTTCGATCCATTTCTGACCTCCCAGTCGCATTAATTATCTTCTTAACATCTAAAATTACATCGCCACCCACAAACTTGTCTCAATTTGTCAAAAACCCCATTATTCCAGAAGAATTCCAGCGATTTCACCTGCATATTCATTAAACGATCGTCACATATGCTAATCAGCACAATTTGAACTGATTTTATAACACGTCCCGCGTTTATTGCGTGGGGATTCGATCTTTGTTGTATGGATGTTTTATGAGTCCATAATTATTACGCAAATCGATGACAAATGGTTGGGTACTTGTTAGACAGGGTCCAGACATAACGATGACGTCATTCAATCATTTCCGATGATTTCCGTGGCATTTTGTCGAGAATTGTTGATTGGCGAACTGCGCCCGAGCTTTCATCGAGAATGAGGTCTTTCGCGGGACAAAGTGCCTCGGGCAGCGTTCTGATTGGCTGGGAAATAACGGCGATACGATTTTCTCTCCCTCGCGCGCGAACTTTTACCGTTTCTCCACGAAACTCGGGAATTTCTTTCATTTTTCTGATGTTCATCCTCTTGTTTTTGATGAATTCTTGTGATATTCGATATGAATCCGTCAAATTTATCTTGAAGTAGCTTTGCCAGCCCTTGATTGTAATAATGAATCCACTTTGTCTCCAATGCATCGTGTTTTCCTCGCGATTTTGACATTTTTCGCGTTTGAACCTCATGAATAATATAATTTTATTGGCGATTTCATCCGTAATTTGTAAATTGCTTTCAGAAAACAGACACAAGGCTCCCTTACGCTTTTCACACTTGTTGCCGCGCCGTTTTGGTGTACGGCTTGTCCTCGACGACAAATTCTTTTACCTCCAAGGTACCGCAACTTTAGCTCCTGATTGTTCAGAACTCCGAAGTTTTAGCTACTAACCACTTGTAAAGTAAGATAGTTTCTTATTTTCTTTTGATATTCAGTTAGTTTTGAAAGGGTTTGTTGCGAGGTTTGTGGGTATATTCGTGGATCTTGTTTCGATACCAAGTATAATTTTTTTGATGTTTTTTGCGTTGAATTTGTAGGAAATAGGATGTAAAGGATGTGATCGGGTAGAAGGAGACGGATGGATTTTTTGACGGTGGATTCTAGCAAAGTTCCGGTGATTTTATCTGAGAGTTTGATCTGATGCCATGGATAATATAGTTTGACGTTTATTTTGTCCGGATTTTGAGAGTTTTTGATATGAATAGGTACAGGAAGGAATTGTGATTGTTTTATGGGTAAATTTGGGCAATGGAAGCGCTGTATTTTGATTTTTTTGGCTGTTTTGAGCTTTGGGAATGGATAACATAGTTTGATGTTTGTTTGGTCGTTTTTTTGCCTGAAATTAATTTCTAAGCGAAGTTCAAGGTGTGTTGTGTGTTGTACATCCTCGGGGCTAAGATTTTGCTGGAAATAAACGAGTTTTTTTGATGGTTTATATCAGATGCCATGTGTAATATAGTTTGATGGTGTTTTTTTAGGTTTTTTGAAGTTTTATGTGTCATTGGATATAATATGGATTTTGAAGGCGTTGAGTGCATAATCAGCTATTAATTTTTGTTTTTTATCAGATTTTTTGTCGGTTTTTTAAAAATTTCTCGTTTCAGGTCCTTCCGTTGTCCATAAAAGTTGTTGCGCGCTTGAATCGCGCCGCTGAATGGACCATCAAGACGCCATCGTCCACCACCATCCCACAGGTCTTCATTCGGAGCCCAACATCGGCTGCCATGGCGCAATTTTATCAAGTTAATCTTAATTGGCTGTGCCATGACAACCATCACCAACTTCCCGTCAGCCTTCACGCACACCTCCGTGAACACGGCGGTCAAGGAGCTCAAGGGCTACCTGAACGAGAGTTTCGATGAGCGCGGCTGGGAGCTGAACCGCGAACAGCAAAGCGTTGTGCATGGCGTCGTGAACTCGTGCTGGTTCGCCGGCCAAGTCATCGGATCCTTCTTCTCGCCGCTGGTCACGGACAAGTATGGACGCAAACGTATGATTTTTTTTGATTTTTTTTATTTAAAAAGTTTGAATTTTGAAAAAGATGTTCAAGGTTTATTTATTAATCTTATGAGAGAGCTCTTGATATTTTTTTTGATGTTTTGTTTCAATTTCGATGTGATTTTTTTGTTATTTATAATATTTTGCACCAGTGCGAATGGTCGAAAACTCCCAAAGACTTTTCGAACGTGTGCGCGGTTTGTGTCCATTTAGTCGAGTGGTTAGTGAGCTCGGCTTTCGATCAAAAAGTCGCTGGTTCGACTCCAATCGGGAATGATTACGTTTTTTGTTCTAAAAACGTTATTTTTAAACTTAAAAAGAAGAGTTTATTGTAAATACATCTTCGGCTTTCTCGATGACTTTATTTTTATCAGAAATTTGATGGAATACTTGAGTATAATTAGTTTTTCCCTAAAATTTGAGAAGTTCAGCCATTTTTGTTTAAAAATTGATGTAGAAGGTAATATAACTGCTTTTCAAGAGCTAATTGTCCCGTTTCAGCCGCTTACATCTTGTCTACGGCGATGATGACCCTTGCGTGCGCGCTGCAAGCGATCAGCACCATGTTTCCGTATCCCGAGTTCCTGTGGTCGGAAGAATTTTGGCCTCAATGTTCTCTCCAATGAGTGATGCTGCATTCGTCCTTTACATGCAGGTAGGCCAATTTTTGTCTAATTTGAGTATTACACTAGAATTTTTTTTTGAGGTTTTGATTTTAAATTTTTTTATATTATACTTGATATCGAGGTCAAGTATAAGGTAATACGGATGTCGAAGACCTTTGATATTGGTGAGTAATGCCGTGTATTTGCAGGAAATCTCACCCACCGGCATGCGCGGCACAATGAGCTCGTTCTTCGCCTCAGGTATGCAGTTATGGCGCTTCTCGGTGCAGTGTTGGGCATGGAATCGGTGCTCGGCCGCTCTTTGCCTCTCCTGTTCAGCGTCCCGGTGGCTCCCGGTATAATTTTCACTAGTCTTCCTTGCCCTGGTACCCGAACACCAAAATTTTTACAACTCGCCGGTGCCAAAAAGTCTCATGCCCTGCGGCGAGCTCTCGAGTTTTATCAGGTAGAGAACGTTTTTTTGGGGAGGTAGAGGTATTTGAGAGGTGTTTGAACTGGTTTTGTGGGTTTTGATGGGAAATTGATCTTGTTTTAGAGATTTAGACAAAGTTACCTTATTTTAGGTTGGGGAGGTCAAAAAACCACTCGAATTTGAGAAAAATAGGACCAGATGGGCCAATGGGCATCTGAATTTGAAATTAGCTTGTTTCATATCCGGGCATACCGATTTTTTCAACGAAATTTCATTTTTTCTCAATTTTTGGAGCCAAGAAAGAGTCATTTTTTGAAATGGTCCCTCTTGCCATAACCTAAAAATGAGATTTTGTGGAAGATTACGCCGCACTCTTTCAGGGCCCAGCCATGGACACCTCCTTCTACAAGCCGCTGGCGGACAATGGCCACTCGAAACAGGAGGGCCTCATGACCGACCGCTCATTTTGGGACCTGTGGAAACGCCGAGAACTGCGTCGTGCCATCTTCCTGACCTTTGCAGTTTTCGCCCTCGCCCTCCCATTTTACCCCATCCTCCAGAGCTCCACGCATTTTATGAAGGAAGTGGGAATCAAAGCGGACATTGCCGAGTTCTCCTCAACTGGCCTCATGATTATGTTTGTGATCGCGAGTGCGATCGGAACGGCATTGATGTCGCATGTTTCACGACGCCGATTGATCCTTTGGAGCGGTTCTTTTCGATCTTGTCATGCTGACCTTTGTCATTGCCGCCAGGTTCAGTCAAACCGGATTGGTCATGAAGTATATAGCCATGATGGGATTTTATGCCTATACTCTTTGTTATGGGTAGGTTGGAGGTGTTGTTTGGATTCATATGAAGTATAGAGTGTGCTTAGTAATTTCTGAAATTTTGAAATTGATTTTGAAAATATTGGAGGAGAAATTTCATATTGTAGTAGGTGGTCTACTACAATATCCAAAATTATAAAAAACCTTTGTCTACTAATCTCTTTGAAATTTCAGCCTTGGCTTCGGAACAGTGTCTTACTTTATTGGCACCGAGTTCTGCGACATTGAGTATCGTTCGACCGTCTTCTCCGTCTGCTATTCCTTGAACAATATCTTTATTGTCCTCACCAATATGCAGGCGATTTGGGCCTTCAAGAAGTTCGGACCGATGGCATTCCTCCCTTGTTTGGGATTCCTTGCGTCACCGCCCTGATCTACTTGTATTTCCGGCTGCCGAGACGCGAAACCGAGATATCGAGGACATTGTGGAGGAGCTCCGATCCAACAGATGTGGCCTCAGATCGGCGGCGTTGCTGAGCGCAGATCACTCCAAGGTCGCTCCGGTCTTTAGTCAGGTCGAGGAGCTCGATGTGACCGCAATTCAGGCCCAGGATACCCCAAGAAGTTGAATACATCGGAGAAAGTCTGGCCTCTTGATGGAGAAGGTAAAATTAGATG